>CM024755.1:28968188-29037845 GCA_014218235.1 Colocasia esculenta | reverse complement strand
AATGTAGCTTGCTGTGTTGACTGCTTCAGCCCAGAAGTATCTTGGCAGATCATATTCTGAGAGCATAGTTCTTGCCATTATCCAATAGGGTTCTATTCTTTCTCTCAGCGATACCATTTTGCTGTGGGTTCTTGGTGCTGAGAAATTATGCTCAATTCCCTGATCATCATAGAATCTAGCAAACTTTTCATTCTGAAATTCACCACCATGATCTGATCGGATAGACACAATGCTGAACTTCTGATCTTTCTGGACTTTCTTTCTGAAACTGACAAAGCTTTCAAAAGTGTCATCTTTATGCTCTAGGAATGATACCATGTGAATCTTGAGTAGTCATCGACTATGACATATCCAAAGTTCTTTCCTCTAAGACGGTAGTCCTCATTGGCCCAAATAGATTATATGAAGGAGCTCTAAGGGTTTTGAGGTGGTCACCCCGTCTTTGACTTGAAGGAGCTCTTGGTGTGCTTTCCCTTAGCACAAGGTCTACAGACACCATCCATTTTTGCACTGACCTTAGGTAGACCTTCCACAAGATTTTCTTTAGCAATTTTCTCATGCCATCTATGCTGTAATGACCTAGTCGTCTATGCCATAATTCAGTAGATTTATCCTTATTTGCTGCCAGACAGATGTTTTGTTCCTTGAGTTCCTCAAGATAGAGCACATACAATTCTTTTCTTTATTAACTTCAAAGACGACTGCTCCATCCTTCAGTATGCTGCACTTTAACTCTTGAAACTGATCTGATGGCCTCTGTCACACAGCTGGCTGATGCTAATGAGATTGTGCTTCAATCCCTTGACTAATAACACATCTTCTATGATGTTTTTCCTTTGTTATTCACAGAGCCACTGCCTATCACTGTTCCTTTCCCATTATCTCCATAAGTGACTGTCCTTCTTCAGCTTAGAGATGAGAGAATAACTTCGGTTTCCTGACATGTGCCTTGAGCACCCACTATCTAAATACCATTTGGATGCTCGAGGGATAACCTGAAATAAAAAATCAAGTTTTAGGTACCCAAATTCTTTTGGGTCTTGATGGGTTAGTATCATTGATTTTACTTTTTATTATCCATTTCTTATATCTTGTTGGGCATGTCGTTATGATATGTCCTAACTTGTTGTAGTGACTACAGAAGGATAATTTGGTTACTTTTTCTATATATTTGAAATCAACTTTGTATGCTATATCTTGTTCAGGTACAAATTTTGGTGTTGGATATGTTTTAGGATAAACTATGGTTTCTTCATTATCTGGGGGTGTATATCCTAATCCATTTTTCTTCTTACCTGATCTTCTAGCACCTTTTAATATGAGGGAGTTTTTACCATTGGTGAATTTCCTAATGTGCTAGATAACTGTATATTTTCTTCTGTTAGTGTTTGATTTCAATCTTCAGTTCATCTGAACTTACTTGTTTCTCTAATTTAGTTATTTGTTCATTCTTAGCTTTTAGGTCTTCACATAACAATTCATTTCTTCTTTTAAGTTCAGTTATTTGACTTTCTAATTGTTCATTTTCTGATTTTAGATCTGAGTTTGTATTTTCTATACAGACTATGTTTTTCTTGCTTACTTTTAATAGTTTGGTTACTTCTTTATATTTTTTCATATAGTTCGTTGAAAGCCTCTTCTAAACTATCGGAATCTAAACCATTGCATGAATCAAAAGAGGAGTCAGAGGTTACCTTGTCTTCGACATTGGCCATGAGAGCCAAATTGGCTTCTTCTTCATCGCTGCAGGAGCTTGACTCACTGTCTGAGTCACTACTGTTTTCCCATGCGGCTGCCATTGCCTTTTTTGTATTTTCTGAACTTCTTGGAGTTGTCTTTCTTCCTGACCTCCGGTTTCTTGATCTTTGGACACTCAGCTTTGATGTGTCCTGGCTTTTTATATTCATAGCAGATGGGTTCTCCTTTCTTCATCTCTTTCCATCTGGCTTCTTGAAGTCCTTGTTTCTTTTGAAGTGTCTTCTACCAGATTGAAACTTCTTTTCCTTGGCTAGAATCCGCTGAAGTCTTTTAGAGAGCATTGCTTCCTCATTTTCACTGTCCTCAACACTCTCACTCTCATCTGAGCTTGCTCCTGGTGAGTCTTCTTCAGCTTTTAAGGCATTGGAGTGCTTCTTTCTGCTTGAGGACTCTCCTAGCATTTCCATGTTGATCTCATGGGCCATGAGGGACCCAATGAGTTTTTCTACTGACATTCTCTTCAGATCATTAGCTTCTTCTATTGCTGTGACCTTTGGGGTCCATGAGGACGGCAAAGATCTAAGAATCTTTTGACCATATCTCCCATCTCATAGGTCTTTCCTAGACCAGCTAGTCCATTTGTGATGTCAGTGAACCGACTGAACATTTGAGTTATGGATTCACCTGATTGCATCTGAAATCTCTTATATTGAGTGACAAGAATGTCGATTCTTGTTTCCTTTACCTTGTCTGTGCCTTCATATGTGATCTTGAGCTTTTCCCACATTTCCATTGAGGATTTGCAGGCTGAAACTCTGTTGAACTCCTTCTTACTTAGAGCACAGCATAAGATGCTCTTTGCTTTGCAATTCAAGGAGATCTTCTTTCTGTCATCATCTGTCCATTGAGCTTTCTCATTTGTGACTAGGAGATCACCTTCTTCTATTATGGACCAAATCTGATAGTCGTGGCCTTGTAGAAAATACTCCATTCTGGTTTTCCAATATGTGTAATCTTCTCCATCGAACAATGGTGGTCGGTTGATAGACTGACCTTCGTTGTGACTTTGGGCTGCCATGGATCTTTACTCTTCAGATCGTTGGATCCTTTCTTTGTCGAAGAGACTCGCTCTGATACCACTTGTTGCCCAGTTGACGAACCCAGAGGGGGGGTGAATGGGTCTTTTTAAAAAGATAATCTAGAAGATACCTATAACTAAAAACATTCACATAAACGTTCTTCGAAGGAGGTTAGTGACTGTTAGTTTAAATATCAAACACACAATAAGACAATCACACAACACAAGGATTATCCTGGTTCGGACCTCCTTTCCTTAGGAGTCCTACGTCCAGTCCCTGAGCAACAATTCAGGATTTCACTAACTAGGGTACAGTCCCCCTAAGGACGCAACAGCACTCAGTTCAGCTGGTCTTCCTTCACACCCGAAGGGAACAACAACACCCTGGATACCCCACCAGGTCTTCCTTCACAACCGAAGGGAAAACAACACCCTGGATGCCACCAGGTCTTCCTTCACAACCGAAGGAAACAACACCCTAGATGTCACCAGGTCTTCCTTCACAACGAAGGGAAACAACACCCTGGATGTCACCAGGTCTTCCTTCACAACCGAAGGGAAACAACACCCTGGATGCCCCACCAGGTCTTCCTTCACACCGAAGGGAAAAACTCCTCAAAGAGAATTGAATGAAATTCAAGCCCCTAGATCAGGCTTTTGACAAGCAAGATCTGAAGCCACTAGCACTGAGAGCAAAGAATCTAAGCTAAGCGCACTCTCAGAACTACACAGCTCTCTCAAGATTTTCACTACAGAGTGGAGAGCAAAGAGCAACACAAGGAGGAATGATGTTCTTGGCTCTTAGAATTCTGTCAGAAGATTTGAATTGCTTGAACGAGTGTTCTCTGCTTGGTTTATTTTATTCTTCTCTTGAATTTATATCTTCTTTTGAAATCTGGCCGTTGAAGTAACCATTGTCTCTTAGATTGGTAGATGTTAGACTGCATGACATTTGGAAGCTTCAACAATCTTTTATCCATTTGAGCACGCAAAAAGATAATGTTTTCTGGCGTCAGTATGGTCCAACGTTGTATGACAGAACATCTTTAGGACCCTGCAAAAATTAAATGCTAGAAAAGTAGATAGCTAGGGTCTCTTGTTGTCAGTAAACGTTGACATGAGTTTTCACCAAAATAGCATTGCCAAATAGTTTGTTCTAAAAGATGTTGACAGAGTATGCACGATACTGAAAAGATATCATCAGCATGCATGCAGAGATACGTTCTGTCTTCATTAAATGCACAACAGTCAGATAGAGAAGACTTTGACTATTCAATGCTTTAAGAGATAAGACAACCATCAAGTCGATATAAGCCATAAAGTCGTTGTCTATATAACTTATGAAATCGTTATGAATACTGAGGAAATCGTTATAAAAAGCAACTCTTTGTATTCATAAAAGAAATCGTTATAGTCACTTAACAAATCGTTATGAGCTTTAAAGAAATAGTTGCACGAAGCAAATCGTTATGAGCACTAAAGAAATCATTGCGCGAAGCAAATTGTTATGAGCGCTAAATAAATCGTTGCGTGAAGCAAATCATTATGAGCGCTAAAGAAATCGTTGCGGCGATCAAGTCCTTGCGAGTTCTAAAGAAATCGTTATAATTACTTATAGAATCGTTAAGGCGAGCAAGTCGTTGCAAGTTCTAAAGAAATCGTTATAATTACTTATAGAATCGTTACGACGAGCAAGTCGTTACGAGTTCTAAAGAAATCGTTATGATTACTTATAGAATCATTACGGCGAGGAGTTGTTGCGAGTTCTAAAGAAATTGTTATGATTACTTATAGAATTGTTATGGCAGGCATGTCGTTACGCTTTCTAAAGAAATCGTTGCGATGACTTATAGAATCGTTATGATAGGCAAGTCGTTACGCTTTCTAAAGAAATCGTTGCGATGACAGAATCATTATACTTACAAAGAAATCGTTATGATCTTCAACAAAAATCGATATGGACTCTGAGAATATCATGTGAAAAGATTAAAGCTTCAGAGAAGTAATGCATACCTTTATTGACTTGTTTGACCTTGGTATTTTCCTGTACTTAAGACTTATGAAATATTCATTAGATATTATTGATAAAATCTAGTTTAGTTTTGTTAATCACCAAAATACATATGTAATTAATTAAAATACATATGTCCCCATGTAATTTTAATTAATTACATGTATTTTAGTGATTAACAAAACTTCATCAATAATCTCAAACATATTTCATAAGTCTTAAGCGCAGGAAATAAACAAGGAAAATCAAGCACATTGGTAAGTACTAAATACTTCTGTTAATAAGCTAGGTAAGTACATTTCTCTAAGTCCACATCGACTTCTGTTGAAAGTCACAACGATTTCATAAGGTTTTAACGATTTCCTTGTAAGACTGGAAAGTCATGTTGTTTCAAACAAGTCGATCCTGTAACGATTCTATAAGTCATCGTAATGATTTCTTTAAAGCTCGTAACGACTTGCCTGTCGCAACGATTCTATAAGTAATCATAACGTTTCTTTAGAACTCGCAACGACTTGCTCGCCGCAACGATTCTATAAGTCATCGTAACGATTTTTTTAAAGCTCGTAACGACTTGTCTGTCGCAACGATTCTATAAGTAATCATAACAATTTCTTTAGAACTCGCAACGACTTGCTCGCCGCAACGATTCTATAAGTAATCATAACGATTTCTTTAGAACTCGCAACGACTTGCTCGCGCAATGCAATTTATAAGTAATCATAATGATTTCTTTAGAACTCGAAACGACTTGCTCGCCGTAACGATTCTATAAGTAATCATAACGATTTCCTTAGAAACTCACAACAACTTGCGTTCTGTAACGATTTGCTAAGTGTTCACAAGGATTTCTTCAGTGAACACAATGACTTGCATTCTGTAACGATTTGTTAAGGGTTTTACAACGATTTGCTTTGCGCAATGATTTCTTTAAGCGCTCACAACGATTTGCTTTGTGCAACGATTTCTTTAAGTGCTCACAATGATTTGCTTTGTGCAACGATTTCTTTAAGCGCTCACAACGATTTGCTTTGTGCAACAATTTCTTTAAGCGCTCACAACGATTTGCTTTGTGCAACGATTTCTTCAGTATTCATAACGATTCCTTTAATGAATACAATGATTTGCTTTCTATAATGACTTGTTAAGTGATGATAACGATTTCATCTGTAAACACTTGATCATAACGATTTCATAAGTTATATGGACAACGACTTTATGGTTTATATCGACTTTATATTTATCTTATCTATTGAAGCGTTGAATAGTCAAAGTCTTCTCTTAACTGTCTGACTGTTGTGCATTTATGAGATCTGAACGTACCTCTGCATGCATGCAGATGATATCATCCATTATAGTGCATCTTCTGTCAATATCCTTTAAAAGAAACTATTTAGCAGTGCTATTTTGGTGAATATTCTTATCAACGCTTACTGACAACTAAAGACAACCTAGCTGTCTATTGTTCTAGCATTTAATTTGTGCAGGGTCCTAAAGACGTTCTGTCATACAACGTTGGACCATACAAACGGTAGAAGACATTATCTCTTTGCGTGCTCAAATGGATAAAAGATTGTTGAAGCTTCCAAGTGTCAAGTAGTCTAACGACTACCAATCTAAGGGACAACGGTTACTTCAACGGGCGAATTTCAAAAGAAGATATAAATACAAGACAGAAGAGAAGAACAACACAATACGAAGAAACAATGAACGCTCAAGCGATTCAAATCTTCTGATAGAATTCTAAGAGCCAAGAACTTCATTCCTCCTCGTGTTTCTCTCTGCTTTCCACTCTGTAGTGAAAATCTTGAGAGAGCTTGTGTGGTTCTGAGAGTGTGCTTAGCTTAGATTATTTGCTCTCAGTGCTAGTTGCTTCAGATCTTGGCTTGTTAAAAGCTTGATCTAGGGGCTTGAATTCTTTCTACTCTCTTCATTGTGTTTCCCTTCGTGTGTGAAGGAAGACCTAGTGGTATCCAAGGTGCTGTTTCCCTTCAGTTGTGAAGGAAGACCTGGTGGGGTATCCAGGGTGTTGTTATTTCCCTTCGGGTGTGAAGGAAGACCAGCTGAGCTGGTTGTTGTAGTGTTCTTAGGGGGACTGTACCCTAGTTAGTGGAATCCTGAGTTGTTGCTCAGGGACTGGACGTAGGACTCCTAAGGAGAGAAGGTTCGAACCAGGATAATTCTTGTGTTGTGTGATTATTTTCCTTGTGTGATTGCCTTTCGAACTAACAGCTACTAACATCTATCGAAGAACGTTGTTGTGTGAATGTTTTTGATTTATAGGTACTAATAGATTAATTTTAAAAGACTCATTCACCCCCCCTCTGGGCTCGTCAACTGGGCAACAGTTGGATGGCGCCGCAGAACATGAGAGCAAAAAATATGTCCCCGAGGGATTCAGGGAGAGTAGGATAGTGAGACCTCTTGGGACCGGGACGGGTATAGCCAGAAGGAGAGGAACGGCTGAATAAGGCTTGGAGGGGTATGATGGGGATTGGTGAGGATTGGAGGTGGGGTTGGAGGATTTGTTAGGCCTCAGTGGCTGACTGCAAGCGTTGATGGACTCATTGACGGTCACCCCTGTTGAACCACTCTTTTATTACCCTCATATTTTGGTGCTAACAAAATTTATGATTAATTATTTCATGAATATTTATGATTATTTTTATGGGCACTAAAATGATAAAGTCGATGTCTAATTTCATATACATCGAATTCACTTCAAGTGCCAAATTATAAGTGCCAGATCGATTCGCTTTGTGGCCATAACGATTTGTTAAGGATCTGTTAAGAAATCGATCCCAGAACGATTCGCTTTGTAGCCATAACGATTTTTAAGAAATCGATCTCAGAACGATTCATTAAGACTCACAACGATTTCTAAGAGCCACATCGATTTCTTTTGTGTTCAAACATCGATTTGTTAAGAGAACAACGATTTGTGTTCAAACATCGATTTCTTTGATGAGAACATCGATTTCTTTGTGAAAACAACGATTTGCTCTCACATCGATTTCTTCAGTAAGAACATCGACTTGCTTATAACGTCATAACGATTTTCACATCGATTTGCTTATAACTGAACATCGATTTGCCCATCGATTTTCCCATATTTGAACATCGATTTGAACACCGATTCGCTTATAATTGAACATCGATTTGAACATCGATTTGCTCATCGATTTGCCCATATTTGAACATCGATTTGAACATCGATTCGCATCGATTTGAACATCGATTTGCCCATTATTGAACATCAATTTGTACATCGATTTGCTTATAACTTCACAACGACTTGTACATCGATTTGTTCATAACATTACAACGATTTGTTCATCATGTATAACGATTTGTTTGTGCATCAGTTTGCTCATAAGCACACAACGATTTATATGCATAAAGACTTGTTTACGCGACGATTTCATAAGTCATGCTCATAACGATTCTTGAATTATAATGACTTAATATTTTGAATAGTTGAAAAGTCAAAAAGGTTTTTCCGTGTGTTTCCAAACTATTCAAACTTGCAAGTCTTGCATTGGAAAACACATAAAATCTCTGCATGCTATAATCTGGATACTTTCCATTCCCAAGATATATAGCAAACACTTTCTAGACTTGCAGAATAGCATTTCCTCTTTGGTGTATAATCTTGACTGACAAAGCATAGAGACAGTCTAGTTGTCCACTCCTTGTTATTTATTGTGTGCAGGACTTTGAAAGCACCGTACACTACACCATAACGTTGTCAACAACAAGGATATCTGGGAGATCTTCTCCACGCTGTGTAAGTAAGAATTTGTGAAGAAGCTACTCCATACATTCTAACGAATACTAAGTTTGGAGACAATGGCTACTTCAACAGATAGATTTCAAGTTGAGATATATATAGAAGACTGAAGCTCCAGAAGCAAGAACAACAAGATAGAGAAGATACAAAGCTCACATCCTTTCTGATCAAGCTTCCGTGAGCATCGGAAAGAGCAAAGCCTCACTCTTTCTTCTGTCTAGCTCTTAGCTCTCTGTGTTCAGTGTAGATCTTTGTGAGAGCCTTTAGCACTGAGAGAGATCATCCCTGTAGACCTTTTCATCCTCTCAGTCCTTGCTTCAGATCAAGTTCTGTTCTATAAGCTTGATCTAGGGGCATCCTCTCTTGAACACATTTCTGAGTTGTTCCTGTTGGGATTGAGTGTGAATAATTCATTTCTCCTCACATTTTGATGATGACAGGTTGTGATTTTAATGCATAACCATTAGAACATGTAAAATACATCACCTGAAATTACAATATTCAAAAAGCATGTTTCCAAGTACATTTATCATTGATATTCATGATAATATATTTAACTAATGATTTATGTGTGTATTTTCTCAGGAACAAACATTTTCTGCAAAGGAAGTGTCGACACAACCATCCTTGGTGTCAACACAATGGTTCAGAACAAAGCAGAAATGTGAAGAAAAGTTCATCTTAGGTCGACACTAGTCCAGAGCAGGCGACACCAGAGACAGATTCCAGAGATATATGTGATCAGATTTCCATCTCAGGTCGACACCAAATCAGATAGTGTCGACACTAGATAGCCTTCCCAGAAGGCCTGTTTTACTGTATGGGACAGCAGGTCGACACCAAATGGGATCAGGTCGACACTAGATGGGTCTCCCAGAGAGACAGTTTTGCTGTCTGGGACAAGTCGACACCACCTGATCTCAGGTCGACACTAGAGACCTCTTCCAGGGAAATGATTTGCCAGTCTGGGACAGTGTGTCGACACACCTCAGGGCAGGTCGACACACTCCGGAATCTCTGTGACTTAAAGTTCCTCCTGGACACGTGGCACCCTAGGGGAGGTCAGATCAACATTGGATCATGTGCCCACGTATCCCAAGGGTATCTTTCGGATATTAGGGTATAAATACCCTCCTTAAGGGCACTCATCCCAAGAGAATCTCTTTAGAGCCTCCAGAAACCTGCCAGCGGCGGCAAGAGAGTCTCACCTCCCTGTTCTTGCTCTCTCTTGTGCTTCCACACCTCAATTCACCCTTTTCCAAGCACAAGGATCGAAGTCTGATCAACATGAAGCACTAGCATCAACTTCAAAGGAGCAGATCAAGTAGAAGCCAGCAATTGTGAAGCTCTCAAGGAAGATCCCAAGATCAAAGTTGCAGAGCATCGGCTAGGGGACTTCAAGTGATCAAGATTCTTCCAATTCGGCCTCTACAAGGGAGTTTTCTTGAAGAACAAGAATTGTCAACCTCGAATCTTAAGTCTTTCTTGTTTCTTCCTGGCTATTCTAGAGTTGTGCATAATCTGTTGCACCAACTTTCTTGAATTGGCCTTAACAGATCAGATCATTGCTAGAGGATCTATATCTCATTTTTTGTTCTAGAAAGTGGTTGTGAGCCTGTGTGCTGAGGTCTTTGAGTCGTCGTACTCAAGTTGTGTTGTTGAGCAGTCTTGCTCAGAGTCTAAGTAGTCTTGCTCTAGGTAGTGTGTGAGTTGTCTAACTCAGTTGTGGAGTTGTCAGGCTCCAGTGTGGGTTGTGTTACCCAGGTTGTTAGTGGATCCTCACTGTGTGTGAGGGGTGGATGTAGGAGTCACCTGGTGTGATTTCCGAACCACCTAAAATCTCTGTGCATTGGTCTCTTTGTGGTTTGAAATTACTCTTCGATAGATGAATGCATAGGATCGTTTGAATCTATCTAATCAACTGTTTTTCACACTCCAATTGTTTTAACTCACTTATATCTTCTCAGATCTGTGAAATTTGCTTTTAATCTAACTCTGATTCAAAGGTTTTCAAAACTGGTTTAGCTTCCGCATTAGTTGGCCTAGATCTATTCAACCCCCCCTTCTAGATCTTGTCCACACCTTCTATTGATCCTTCAATTGGTATCAGAGCGGGTTTACATCTGATCTGATTTGATCTGAGTGATTTCTGAGTACTTTGTGTGATTTGTTTGTTTGATTGTTTGCTTGCTGAGTGTTTCCTTCTTTGCACTATCTTTAATTAAATGGATTCCAGAGGATTCATAGCTGAGGGTCATTCCATAAATAGGCCACCGTTCTTTAATGGAACGGACTATTCATATTGGAAAAATAGAATGCAAGTGTTTCTAAGAGCCCAAAACTATGAAATCTGGAAAGTAGGGAAGTAGTAGGTCCCTATGAAAACCAGGGAGAAGAAGACACCTGGACTAGGGAATAGATAAGAAGAGCTACATTGAACTATAGTGCAATGAACATGATTCAATGTGCTGTTCACCCTAAAGAGTACTCGAGAATCTCAATGTGCAAGTCTGCCAAAGAGATGTGGGATAAACTCGAGTTACTTTATGAGGGAACATCACAGGTTAAAGAAACCAGGCTAACATACTTGTCTCTAAATATGAATTATTTATGATGAAATCTAATGAGACAATCTCTGAAATGTTTGCCAGGTTTATGATCATAGTCAATGGACTGAAGGCCTTAGGTAAGGACTATACGGATGCTGACTTGGTAAGAAAGATTCTACGCTCACTCTCTTCAATTGGCACACAAAGGCCACTGTCATTGAAGATTCTAAAGACCTGTCCAAAATTTCTTTGGATGAGTTGATAGGATCCTTAATGACATATGAAATTAATCTAAAGAGAAATGAGGAACATATATCAAAACCAAGCCAGTAGCATTAAAGGCCTCATCAGTAACAAAGACAAAAACCAAGATAAAACAAGTTCTGATGAGTCTGAGTCCAATGAGGATGAGCTTGCCCTCATGACCAGGCAATTCAGGAAATTCCTAAAATACAGAAAAGGAAAATTCTCAGGGAAAAAAAATTCCCATCAGGTAAAAGAAATATTTCCTCTTCTAACGTTAATTCTAATAGGAATCAAAAATCTGATATTAATGTCATTTGTTACAGGTGCAATAAGCCAGGACATATGAAGGGAGAATGTCCTGAAAACAGAAGAGAAGCACAAGAAATTCACAATTCAAGAAGCCAAAGGCCATGGTAGCCACTTGGTCTGATGAAGACTTAAGTGAAGAAGAAGAAGAAGAAAAATCCTCAAGCTCTGGAAGTGAGGAGATATGCTTCATGGCAAATAGTTCGGATGGAAAGGTAAGCACATCTTTTGAAGACTTTACAGTTGAAGATTGGCAGATGCTTATGCTGAATTAGTTGAAAAATACTCTGAAATGAGAAAATAAACAAACACATCAAAAGAAAATTGAAAACTTTATCATAACCAATCTTCAAACAAAAGAATTTGTGAACTTGAAAATGAAGTAATAGAATTGAATGAAGAAAAGGAAATCTTTTGAATGTGATTGATGAACTTAAGCTAGCTTCTCAAAAGGCCACCATGAATTCAAAAACTATCTGAAAAGCTGGAAAAAGAAAACCAGATAAACAACAAAAGATTGAAGAAATCAAAATCTTGGAAAACCAGCTAGACAAAAGATGAAGTCATTGAAACATTCACAAATGGCAAAGATAATTTGGAGGCCTTGCTGGGAACAAACATGAAATCAATCTCTCATGGACTAGGATTTAACAAACAAAAACCAAGAAAGACAAATCTGGTGAGAAAAAGGATAAAGCACCCTTAATTAATTTGTCAAAGGCCTAGTCTTGAAAACAGTGAAATCAAACAAAATCAAGCAAAACACCAAAAGTCCAAAACTCAGAACAAAACAAGCCACCAGGTCGACACAATCTCCTGACAGGTCGACACCATCCACAAGAAGAAGGCTTCTGTGGCTGTAGTGTCGACACCAGTCAAGGAGGTCGACCTGCTCAACATCAACCAAGACAAACCACAAAATAAAAAATTCAAATAAAAATCTGAAAAATAAGAAAAAGTCAAAGGAAGTCATTAAGAAGACCTTGGACCTCCAGACAGCATATCAAGCTGATTGGACCAATTCTGGAGCCAATGGTATCAAATCCAAGTTGGTATCATCCCCATTTTTCTATCCAAACTTTCTGATGTACCAACAAAATCCTTGGATTCCACCTCCTCATCTAAACTCTCATGTTCAATTAAAACTTCCCCTCCTACCAAAAACAAAAACAATGGTGTTTTCATTCTAAAGAAAGAAGAAAGTGAAAAAGACAGAGAACACCAAGTAATAAAACAAAATAAAACAAGTCAAATTTGGGTGAGAAAAGATTTGTAACATTGTCCAAACTTTCTGATGGTCCCAACTCTGTTTGGGTACCAAAATCTTCTCTCCACTAATTGATGTTGCAGGAAGGTCGTGCACCCAATTCAAATGTGTGGTTCCTTGACAGTGGGTGTTCACGACATATGACTGGAGATAGAGCCAATTTTCTTTCCTGCTGGAGAAGGAGGGAGGTTCAGTAACATTTGGAGGTAAAAATAAAGGAAAGATCATAGGATCTGGAAAGGTTGGTCAAACTTCCTCAAACTCTGTTGATAGTGTTTTATTAGTTGATGGTCTTGATTACAATCTGCTAAGTATTAGCCAACTATGTGACAAAGGTCACAAAGTTGTGTTTGAATCCATTTCTGTAAGATCATTGATTCATCAACTGATAAAATAAAATTTTGTGGAAAAGGGAAACAATGTTTACATGATTGACCTTAATAAAAATCTCTGAAAATCTTTGTTTTGTTGCAAATAAAGATGAAATTGCATGGACTTGGCACAAAAGACTTGGCCATGCAAGTTTCAGAACATTAAATAAATTGTTAAGGCTGAATCTGGTTAAGGGTCTTCCTGAAACTTTCTCAATGTTGAAAATCAAGTTTGTGGGATCTGTGCCCAAGGAAAACAAACAAGAAATCTTTTAAGACCTTCAATGAGGTACTCACATCTAGGCCACTAGAACTACTTCACATGACCTTTTTGGCCCAACAAGAGTTCAAGTCTAAGTGGCAAGAGATATGGGTTCGTAATCATTGATGATTTTACAAGATTTACTTGGGTTATCTTCTTGTCCCACAAAAGTGATACTTGCCTTGAATTCAGGAATTTTGTACCACTGCCCTAACAAACTTTCATATAAAATCAAAAATATTTTGACTGATCATGGGGGTGAATTTGAAAAATCAATTTTCTGATTTTTGTGCTGAATTTCAAAATTCCACAAGTTTTCTTCACCAGAACTCCAGAACAAAATGGAGTTGTGGAAAGAAAGAACAAACTCTTGTGGAAATGGCTAGATCCATGCTCTTGAGAGTAATCTGCCCAAATCCTTCTGGGCTGAAGCTGTAAACACAACAAACCACATTCTCAATAGAGCTTGGTCAGACCAAAAATCAAGAAACCCCCTATGAATTATTGAAAAACAAAAGCCAACTGTTTCTTATTTCAAAACCTTTGGGTGCAAATGCTATGTACACAATATAATAAAGAAAATCTTGACAAGTTTGATGCTAAGAGTCAGGAAGCCATCTTCCTTGGCTATTCTGAAGTGTCAAGAGCTTTCAGAGTGTACATCCTGAAAAACAAAACTGTTGAAGAGTCTCCTCATATTATTTTGATGAAAATTCCTTTTCAACTAACACTTCTAAATCTTGGGGAGAAACAACAGTGAAGAGGATGACTTCATTGTGGACTCTTCACCAACTGTTGAGGAGCTTGAAGACTGTGGTGAGATCTTGAACAACAATTCACCATCTTCAAGTGGAACAGGTAACATGCTCCAAATTTAAATACCCCTCAACAGGTAACTTCTGAACATCGAATTTAAGAGATCACCCTTGGATAATGTAGTTGGTAATTTACCGATAGAGTTAGGACTAGATCATCTTTCATGCTTGCTATTGAAGAAGACCCACTAGCTCTAATTTCCAAAATTGAACCAAATCAATTGATGAAGCTTTATCATTTCTGATTGGATTAATGCCATGCATGATGAACTTCATCAATTTGAAAGAAATCAAGTATGAATTAGTACCTAGACCTAGTGACCAACCATCATTGGCACTAGATGGGTTTTTAGAAATAACTGAATGAATCTGGTCAAGTAATTAGATAAAGCTAGGCTAGTTGCAAAGGGGTACAATCAAGAATTTGGAATTGATTTTAAAGAATCATATGCCCCTGTAGCTAGACTAGAAGCAGTTAGAATTTTCCTTGCTTTTGCATCCTCCATGAAATTTAAAGTCTATCAAATGGATGTCAAAATGCATTCTTAAATGGATATATCAAGGAAAATGTTTTTGTTGAACAACCTCCTGGATTTGAAAATGAAAAATATCCTAACCATGTTTTCAAGCTTCATAAGGCTCTCTATGGTCTTAAACAAGCTCCAAGAGCTTGGTATGACCGTTGAGTTCCTTTTTGCTTGAAAAGGATACTCTAGAGGTAATGTTGATCAAACACTTTCACAAAACAGTTAATAAAGAAATAATTGCAGTCCAAATTTATGTTGATGACATAATATTTGGCTCAACCAATAAAGCTTGTGCAATGAATTTTCCAATCAAATGAAAAATGAATTTGAAATGAGTTTAATGGGAGATCTAAGTTCTTTTTGGGATTGCAGGTTAACCAAACACATGAGGGAATCTTCATCAGTCAAACCAAGTATGTAAAGGAACTTTTGAAAAGGTTTGACTTTCAGAACCTCAAGCACTCCAACACACCAATTGCTATAATGCTAAGCTAGAAGAGACTCAAATGGTAAGTCAGTAGACCCAAAGACCTACAGAGGTATGATTGGTTCTCTACTTTATCTTACAACTTCTAGACCTGATATTCAATTTAGTGTGTGTGTGTGCTAGATTTCAATCAAATCCTAAAGAAAGTCACATGTAGCTGTTAAAAGAATTTTCAAATATCTTGTTGGAACATGTGATTTAGGAATTTGGTATCCTGCTAATTGCAAGTTAGATTTGATTGCCTATTGTGATGCTGATTATGCTGGTTGTAAATTAGATAGAAAAAGCACAAGTGGCTTGTGTTTGTACTTAGGTGGGTGCCTAATCTCTTGGGCTTCTAAGAAGCAACATTCAGTTGCTCTGTCAACGCAGAGGCTGAGTATGTTGCTGCTGGTAGGTGTGGAACCCAAATTCTTTGGGTGAAACATCAACTTCTTGATTACAACCAAGAGTTAGGTGTGTTCCCATCCTTTGTGATAACACAAGTGCAATAAATCTGTCTAAAATCCCATTCAGCATTCCAGAACCAAGCATATTGAAATTAGGCATCATTTCTTGAGAGATGAGGTAAAGAAATCTTTTGAACTCCATTTCATAGAATCTGAAAAACAATTGCTGACATTTTCACAAAACCCCTTCTTGACAGTAGATTCTCATCCTTAAGAAGAACTTGGTCTTTGTAATGTCCATTGGGATTGGTTGAGTGTTAGGCATCTTCTGAGGGGAGTTCTTGCATCATCATACTCAGTTGCTTCCTTGATTCATACTGATCATATCTCTCTCCATTCACTTCTATTTCTTTTTGACAATGAACACTTCACCTCACATTGTGTTGAACTTCTTGGTATATCAAATGGTGATTTGAAGAAGGACAAGTTCTGCTTGTCTGGACACTTTCACTATGCGAGAGTATATGTCTCCGCCAAGTACCAAGAAATGAATATGCAATTGTTGAGGGGGAGCTTTTGTTGTTCCAAAGAGAATATCTCTGATTTCAAAACTTGCATATCTTTATTCTGATGAAAATGGTTGAAATTTTTATCTCAGGGGGAGCTAGAGAATTCACAAGTCATTATTTGAAAAATTCAAAATCTTCTTGCATTACATCAATTTCCTTGCATGATGTCCTCATTCAGGTGTCTAGAGTCTCAAAATGATCCTTTGAGTGATCTACTACATTCATTTGTCAACTCTCACCTATATTCTTCAAAACTATAGAAATTCAAATTTCTTTCTAAGACTGAAGGATAATGTGTGCCTTAATTTAAACATACTTTTGTTTGCAATTGATGTTGGACATAGATGATAATTTTTTGTCAAAAATCTCCAAAATTTGTCAATTCAACAGAGCAATGGCACATGTGCTGAGAGAACTGCACACCTTCACAATGAATGAGTGCCATGTAGTCATGAGGCACTAATGCTACTCTGTTCAAAGGGGTTAAAATTGAAAAATAAATGAAAAGCAAAATGAATATGTCCTATTCCTTTTTGATGATGACTGAGTAACTGGAAATATTGGCGTCTAAAAAAGTATATTTTCATGTCAAAATGTCATCATACCCCTTTGAGACTTGATCATGGATAAATCTTCAGTATCCAGGGACTATAATGTGTAAAAAGCATAGTTCTTGAGTGAACAAGATATATCTCATTTGATAGTTTGTTTCAAAACAAAATATATATGTCATTGAGAATTTGTTTTAAAGAATCACTCTTATCCATCATCAAGTTGTTCTTAAAAATTGTTTACTTGTCAACACACTTGTTTTCAGTCTAAAAGATTTTTTTCTCTTTGGAATTGAAGAATATGGTAGTGTGTAGTTGATTGTTAAATGTTTTATATCCCTCAAATTATCATTTTAATGACTCAAGTCCCTGAATGCTCATATCCTGTTGGATATTGTGTAAAACTTGAATGTGTTGAATTTTTGCAAAATTTAACAAATGAATTTTTTAGTCTCTTAAATATCCTTGAAATGATTATTCCACCCATTGCTTATCATTATAAAAATGTCCAACAGTCACATAATTTTTCCATACTCGAATCCAAATTTTTCATCAGGCCAGGTCGACACTACTTCATCTAGTGTCGACACACTCGACTCAGGTCGACACTCATCTCTTCTAGTGTCGACACTGAACCCCTGCCAGACTCACTTAAGCCATGGGTGCGGTTAAGCTTTTATTGTTCCTAGGGGTAGGTTATCAAAACCCCTCTTTTTCTTGTCCAGGTCGACCCGACGTCTGGTTCTTCCTGGTTTCCGGAAGGGTTTTGAACCCTCTACATCTTCTTTCTCCTCCATCTCATCTCCATTCATCTTCTCTCATTCCTCTCTCTCCATCATCCCCGATTCCATTCTGCTCTCATGGCACCCAAGCAGATTCCTCGTCGTGGAGCAAAATCAAGGGCTTCGGCAAGGCCCATTCCTGCAGATGAGGTTCCTCTTCTGAGAGGAGATCAAAGCGTCGCCATGATCCTGCCGAGCAGCCAGGATCTGCATCTGCTAAGAGAGGTAGGGCATCCTCTTCCGGTCAAGGGTCTGTGCACCTAGGAGGAAAACCCTGGACTCTTCTCCAGAAATTCTGAGAAGTCCTCATCCTCATCCTCATCCTCATCTCTTCATCAGAGTCCTCCCAGCCCTCTAGGAGACCCCCTTCCAATCCCCTAAGTGCCGGGAGACTACTTAAACGAAGGGCAGTAGATTTGGATGACAGTGAATTGATAGCTGCATTTCCTGAAGTCTTGAACTTCTTCAACTTTCAGTCTTGGCAGTCTTTCATATCAGAATTTCGTATCATTTACCCTAGGCTTGTCCAAAAGTTTTATCAGAATTTGGAGTGCACAGATGAAGGGTACAAGTCAAAGGTCAAAGGTATTGCAATTGACATGCCAACAGACCTAGCAGCCACAATCTTCAAGATCCCAGATGAAGGTGAAGATTATCACAATTTTGAATTTAGTTCCATGAAGCCTACACCATTTTGACTGGTTTGCCTGCAGATGAGTCAGATATTAAGCAAACCCATGTCACCAAATCAACACCAACACCTTTCCCCCTGTGTTGAGGCTTACTCATCACATACTCACTACCATCATCACACCTCAAGGTGGTGGGAGAGATAGGCTAACAGACATTCAAAGTTTATCCTTTCTGTATGAGCAAGAACCTCAAGATAAACCTTCATGTAATCATGTACCAGATCATCTCTGAGACCACCAGGGCAGACTTGAAAAGATCACTTCCATATGCAGCCCATTTGACTGCAGTCTTCAAGCACTTTAGTGTGCCTCTAGAGAATGAAAAATCTGAGAAAATCCCTAAGTCTAACATTTACTGCTTTAAGCATGTTCAGAAATTCATGGGATTTAGAATTGTTGATGTTCAAGTGAGGAGAAGGCCAGCTGCAGTAGAGGCCCCTGTGGTCCAAGAGGACCAGCCTGAAGTGCAAGAGGACCAGCCTCAAATGCAAGAGGAACAACCTCCAATGCAAGAGGACCAGCCTCAAGTGCATGAGGACCAGCCTCCCATACATGAGGATCAGCCTCCTATGGCAGCTCAAGCTAATGACCCACTTATTGCCCCTCATTCACCTCAAATTCAGCCTTCCTCTTCCATGAACGTTGACACTGAAATTCCATCCTTTCTCACAACATCCAGTTCATGCATCCTCATCCTTTGGTGGACCTTCTGTTCCACCAGAGTTGCTCTCTTTCCTAAATGACAAGTTTGACACCTTGAACACATCTATTCAGACCATGTCAGCAAACTTTGAGTTGAGGATTCAGAGATTGGAGAACACAGTATCTGCTAAGTTCATTGAGCAAAAGGCAGCCTTAGACTATGCTGCCCAAAGGTTCAACAGGTTGATTGGGACAATGGCAGATGCTTCGGTTGAGCTGAAGGAGCACCAGAACAAGCTGGAAATAGTTCTTCAGGGAATTTTGGCAAATTCCCAAGCAGTTGTATTCAACACCAAGCATACATTATCTGAGATAAGCAAAACAAGACTATTATTGCACATCTGGTTGATAACATGGAAGGTATGAGAACCCTGTCTGTTCACATAGATGAAGAAATATCTGCACTCAAGCAAGAATTCAAAGTGTTGAATAGGCCTGGTTGGTCAACTGTTCATCTTCCTCTTCACAGCCAAGGTTAAATGACTTCAGTGCACTTCAAGCTTCCTTGTCAGAAAATTCAGAAAGAATGGAGAACCTTCTGCACACAAGACTCTCCACTCTACAAACTCAAATGAAATCGAGTATGAATACAATGGACAAGAGGCTATCAGATATTGAGCAAATTTTGTTACCCATTCCTCCTCCTCCTCCTCCTCCTCAGTAATGTAACTTCTTTTGATAATGTCAAAGGGGGAGAAGTTTGTTTGAAATTGTAATGTTCACATCTTGAATGAATGGAATTAATAGAAATTTCTATTCCTATCTATGTGTCTGAATGTGATTGTAATCTTTTGAATGAATTTGAATGTGATGAATGCTTGTCAAGCTGCTTGACCTGTGTATTTCAAATGTGTACAAATCTCAATGTCACTAAAAAATGTTCAAAGGTCCTTGACAAGTACAAATAAAAGAAAATGAAAATGCTTGAAATCACATCTCATTGATATCTCCAATTCCAAATGAACTTAATGTTGCCATCATCAAAAATGGGGAGATTGTTGGGATTGAGTGTGAATATAATTCATTTCTCTCACATTTTGATGATGACAAGTTGTGATTTTAATGCATAACCATTGGAACATGTAAAATACATCACCTGAAATTACAATATTCAAAAAGCATGTTTCCAAGTACATTTATCATTGATATTCATGATAATATATTTAACTAATGATTTATGTGTGTATTTTCTCAGGAACAAACATTTTCTGCAAAGGAAGTGTCGACACAACCATCCTTGGTGTCGACACAATGGTTCAGAACAAAGGCAGAAATGTGAAGAAAAGTTCATCTCAGGTCGACACTAGTCCAGAGCAGGTTGACACAGAGACAGATTCCGAGATATATGTGAACAGATTTCCATCTCAGGTTGACACCAAATCAGATAGTGTCGACACTAGATAGCCTTCCCAGAAGGCCTGTTTTGCTGTCTGGGATAGCAGGTCGACACCAAATGGGATCAGGTCGACACTAGATGGGTCTCCCAGAGAGACAGTTTTGCTGTCTGGGACAGCAAGTCGACACCACCTGATCTCAGGTCGACACTAGAGACCTCTTCCAGGGAAAGATTTTGCCAGTCTGGGACAGTGTGTCGACACACCTCAAGGCAGGTCGACACACTCTGGAATCTCTGTGACTTAAAGTTCCTCCTGGACACGTGGCACCCTAGGAGATGTCAGATCAACATTGGATCATGTGCCCACGTATCCCAAAGGTATCTTTCGGATATTTAGGGTATAAATACCCTCCTTAAGGGCACTCATCCCAAGAGAATCTCTTTAGAGCCTCCAGAAACCTGCCAGCGGCGGCAAGAGAGTCTCACCTCCCTGTCTTGCTCTCTCTTGTGCTTCCACACCTCAATTCACCCTTTTCCAAGCACAAGGATCGAAGTCTGATCAACATGAAGCACTAGCATCAACTTCAAGGAGCAGATCAAGTAGAAGCCAGCAATTGTAAGCTCTCAAGGAAGATCCAAGATCAAAGTTGCAGAGCATCGGCTAGGGGACTTCAAGTGATCAAGATTCTTCCAATTGGCCTCTACAAGGAGTTTTCTTGAAGAACAAGAATTGTCAACCTCAAATCTTAAGTCTTTCTTGTTTCTTCCTGGCTATTCTAGAATTGTGCATAATCTGTTGCACCAACTTTCTTGAATTGGCCTTAACAGATCAGATCATTACTAGAGGATCTGTATCTCATTGTTTTTGTTCTAGCAAGTGGTTGTGAGCCTGTGTGCTCACGTCTTTGAGTCGTCGTACTCAAGTTGTGTTGTTGAGCAGTCTTGCTCAGAGTCTAGAGTAGTCTTGCTCTAGGTAGTGTGTGAGTTATCTAACTCAGTTGTGGAGTTGTCAGGCTCCAGTGTGGTTATGTTACCCAGGTTGTTAGTGGATCCTCACTGTGTGTGAGGGGGGGATGTAGGAGTCACATGGTGTGATTTCTAACCACCTAAAAATCTCTGTGCATTGGTCTCTTTGTGGTTTGAAATTACTCTTCGATAGATGAATGCATAGGATCGTTTGATTCTATCTAATCAACCTGTTTTCACACTCCAATTGTTTTAACTCACTTATATCTTCTCAGATCTGTGAAATTTGCTTTTAATCTAACTCTGATTCAAAGGTTTTTCAAAACTGGTTTAGTTTCCGCATTAGTTGGCTAGATCTATTCAACCCCCCCTTCTAGATCTTGTCCACACCTTCTATCGATCCTTCAGTTCCCTTCGTGTGAAGAAAGACCAGCTGCGGTTGGGTGTTGTGACCACACTGGGGTCTGTACCAGGAGGTTTGATTCTGCACCAGTAAAAGAAGTAGGTTAGCTTCTGAGCCTATAAAGAAGTAGGTTTGCTTCTGAGCCTACAAAGAAGTGGGTTACCTCTTACCTGGAAAGAGAAGAAGACCTGGTGGGGTATCCAGGGTTTTGTTGTCCATAGGGGGACTGTACCTAGTTAGTGAATCCTGAGTTGTTGCTCAGGGATTGGACGTAGGACTCCTTGGAAAGGAGGTCCGAACCAGGATAAATCTCTTGTGTCTTTTGTGTGATTGCTGTCCATTTATTATCATTCTTCACTAACCTAACAATCTGCGAAGGGTTTTTGTGCAAACATTTCTGTGAACATGTTTTAAGTTGACCGAATTTTTAAAGACCCATTCACCCCCCCTCTGGGCTCGCTAGCTGGGCAACAACCCCTCGGTAGTAGTGACGTGGGAGCCTTGCGTCCCTTAGGCTTCCCTCAAAGAAAGGCAGGAGAGAGGAATCCTTGATTTGATTTTGCACCACTCTTGCTCGATTGTAAAGATGTGCAAAGGAGGGAAACTCGCTAAGCATCAATATGGATTTAAGCTGGGAAGTGGTTGTTTGACAATCATAATGATGGCTTGGGACTCCGGGATGGTGACGTCGGCTCTCGAAGCCATGGATCTCCAACGGTTGGAAAAAGTGACAAAGTCTTCATCCGGCCTCATCTTTTCTGCCACCAAGTCGGAAGTGTGGGGACTTGGGTGGCCATGTAGGAGAAGTGGGAGATGAAGCATTCGGAGACAATGTCAAAATTGACAAGATCTGATGCGGGTAAGGAGGTAAACCACCTCAAAGCCTCCCCTTCTAACGATTGTTGGAAGAGGTGGACTAAGAGGACCCGATCGTATAGCCACTGGTGGGAATCCATGGTGAAGCGATGAGGTGGAATTGGGGGTCAGAGGTCTCGTCATACTTGCGGTATTTCGGGGCCTTAAAACTCGAAGGAAATAGGCATTGGGGAGCTTGAAGTAGTTTTGGAGGAATGAGTCTTGGAGAGGAACAATGACTCAGCTACGAGTCTCCTAACAAAACCTTCCACTTCCGATCGGGAAATGGATTCGGATTGAACGGGGGTGTGGGTTGGACATAGTGGGATTGACGGGAGGAGAATTTGGGATGGAAGTAGGTAAGGAGTAGTAGGAGGAATAAGAGTGGAGGTGGGGACCCGGGGTGGGGTGATCGGCCTGGAATGGGCCTAGATGAAGAAGCATGGAAAGGAGATGGAGATGGAGAGGAAGGAGAGGCCATCGCCCAGACGGTATGCTTGGAAAGCATTGAGATGATGTCCTCAGGCGAATAGCGGGACATGAGTTGGAAATTTCGGGGTTCTTCTTGAGCATCTTGGGCATAGGTGGGGTGACCCTCAAACTCACACTATCCTCATTGTCGGCCTGAGAAGAAGATTGAACCGACCCCTCGGGCTGAACATTAGTGTTACCCTACCGACAAACTCATCATTGATATTGTCATCATACTCAAATGCCGGATTGTTAGACATGTTGACAGAGTTCAACCAAGAGTCCATTTAGCAACACAACCTACTGATTTTAGGATGGTTAAATTGACTAACTACACTGTTATTAGGAGAATATGAATTTCTACCAAACAATGTTATCAAGCAACGTCCCCAAAATTTTAGAAGTTGAAGTTGTCTATTAACTTGACTTGTTAAGGTTGGTTCTCTCAAAACTACTCAAACCCGGGTGAATAGGCAGTCTAAATGGGAGGGTAAAGGTCCTCTTGCCCTGTACCGTGAGAGAATCCACGGAATTTAGGGACTTGTGGAGTTCTCCTTGAAGCCAACCAGATTTACCCGAGAGGGAATCCCGAGTAAAAGGTTGTGAATCAAGAAGGGGCTATCCTAAATTGTGAGGGGAGGCTAGAACAGGAGAGAATAAGGACCCCCCAGTGACTGAGGACCGTCAGAGATCAGACAAGAAGCAAACAAAAAGGAAAATTAATCAATCAGTTCAAAAACAAGCTTTTGGGAAAGTAAACGGCAAGGACTGGGATGTCAAGTTCCACAGAAACATGTAAATGGCATGATCGCTGACGCTGACAAGAAGTAGATGACAGAGGAGATGGACGTTGAAAGAAAATAAACGACAGGAAATATGGACGCTTACCTTGGTTAACGGCAAGATCGCTTCCGTTTATCTGGGTAAAGACTGAAACCGTGGCAGCAGTGTTGGTCCCACCGTGATCGCTAAAGAAGAGCTGTGGACGCCCCATTCCGCGCACCCCAGATACTGATGGAGACTCCTGAGGTTCACGACGTTTCCGCTCCTCGTTGGCATTGGATGAGTGCCGGTTGACTTCGTTGACTCCTCGTTTGACCACACCAACCAAGGGGAAAACAAAGAGAACTAGCAAAAAGATGAATGGGAGGTGATCGCCAGGGCCTTACCTGTGCCCAAGGAAGTGTCTTGATCACGCCGGTGACGCTGCCTCACGTTGCAGATGATGGAGGGTTCCAACTTTCCTTCCTTCAGCCGGCCAAAGAAAGGAAGCTCCACGGTCTTGCTTAGATGTTCCTGCCACAAAGAAAGGACTCTATTAGACTTAGATGCAGTGTAGTAAACGTCAAAACTAAGAGAGAAGGCCTATAAGGAGAGTCACGTACCGGTTGCAGACTTGAGAAGAGGGGTGGCCAATGCTATGACCACCCTTCTTCCCTCCGTTTTTGGTTGGGAAACCCCTTTTTAGGTGTGTAGGAAGGTGCCCTACGTTCCTAGGGTGTGTGTGGTGTGTGTATAACTGCAAAACTAAAGGAGAGAGAGAAGGAGAGAGAAAGAAGAGGGAGATGGTCCTCGTTGCTGTGGTTGATGGCTCCTTAATGGACTCCTCCAACACTTGGTGAAGCCTTCTGGATGCTCATAGAGTTGAGAGAAAGAGAGGGAACAAGAGTGGACGCTTTGGTGGCACTTTCTCTTTCTTCTCTCAAGCATGTAAGGTGTACTTGTCCGCATCTCCCCCTTTGCTTAGAAGTCTAAGGGGTGACATATATAGACAGTGGGGGCAGAGCTAGAGAGCATATGATGCTCAAGTGTGAAGAAACACACTTGAACATGTGGCAATCCATGTGTTAATGCTTGAACCAATGAGGGGGAGCCAAGTAGGATTTTTACTGAGTCAATGGAGTGCCAAGGTGGCCCATTTGCCCTTTGGGAACGGCCCCATGTGTTGCATGGGAGAGGAGAGGGCACTTAGTGGGATGGAATCTTGGGTGGTTGCGCAGACCAGGTAAAACCAGATTGACGTCCATTGATCGCTTCGCCAACCCCATGCAGACGTCAACAAAGGTGGACGCCAATATAAGTCGACGACCAGGTATCTTGCCGTCAACTTGGAGTCAACGGCAATTGATATTGTCATCTACATGGAATCCGAAGCAAGTCAACATGCTGTCAAACAAGCCTTATTGGGCCATGAATCACGTGGAGATGGGCCAAATATCACGTCTACAGGGGGTTTTGGCAGGGGGTCCGAGAGGTCGGGTCGTTTACAGTGGTATTAGAGCTCAGGGTCCAACGAGATTTGTAATGAGTTAATAACTATGGCTATCCCAAAGAAAGGTACTAGTATGCTCCTGGCTCGTCCGTATGTAGTTGTTGTTAGGTGAGCAAGTGGGTTCTTTGTTGCAGGTGGCTAGCTTTCCAGCAGAGTTCGAGTGTGAGCTTTAGGAGAGTGTTGCTGTTGTTGCTCGGTGCGCATGCTACGAGCGTGGTTTCTGGTTTGCTCGTGCTACAGTTGGGTTCGCCTTCGGCCGCGCGTCTGTGTGGGTATGTTGTGAAGGCTGAGAGAGCCTACGTGTGGTTGTGGCCTTCACCGGTGCAGGGTTGTGTTCTGCGGAGCTGGTAGAAGGTGTCCTTACCTTGTTGGCTGTCCCCTTGTTGTTGGGGTGCATCCTTGTTGGATGTCCCCTTATTGTTGGGGTGTGTCCTTGTTAGATGTCCCCTTGTTGTTGGGTCTGTATTGTGTTTGCTATATGTTTGGCCTCGTGTGCCTGTGCGCCATTGTGCGCTATGCTCTGCTCAGTCAGCTTCGTTGCTTGAGCTAAGCAGGTGCCTTGTGTGTTGTGTTGCACTGCTGGTTGCGCGTTGCGACACTTGTCTGTGGTTGTTGTCAGCCTTGTGCTAACTGGTTGTGAACTCTGGTGAGGTGTGCCCGGAGTTCTTCTCTGCTGGTTCTTGTGGAAGTGAGGTTTCCCCAGAACTATGTTGCACTCGTTTCTGGTTGTTCTTGCGATGCCCTTTGGGTTGAGGTGCATTGCTTGGTTGCTTGTGTTCTGGTGATGTTTCCCAAAACTGTCTATTGTTGTCCTAGTGAGTGTTCCTCTCTTTGGGACTGCTTCTTGCTCGTTGAAGTCTTTCGCTGTGTTACCTCTTTGATGAGGTCTTTGTTGTCTGGTTGGTTGCCGTTGCGTTGCCCTCTAGGTTGAGGTGCATCGCTTGGTTGGGTCCTAGTGAGGGTTGCTCTCAGGACTGTTCTGGGCTCGTTCCGCCTGGTGTTGTGCTACCTCTGGGTTGAGGTAGGCTGCTGTTGTGTTGGCCGGTGCGTTTTGAAGGGTTTTCAAAAGAACGGCGCCTTGGTGGTTCTGGTGGAGGTTCTCCTAGGACCAATTTATGTTGCTTTCGCTGGCTACTGTGTTTTCTCTGTTGGCCTGTATTGTGTGGCCGTTTGGGGTGTGTATTCTGGTGAAGGTTCTTCCCAGGATTGCCCTATGCTGCTTCGGATGGAGGTTCTTCTCCGGAGTGCTTTGTGCTGGTGAAGTCTCCCACTGGTTACCTCTTGTTTTGACTTCCACCTTGGTCCATTCTATTCAGCGAAATAAATGTCCAAATTGGCGAATCTATCATTGGTGGCGATCTTTTAGAGACCTGCTATATGAGAAACAAGTTGTCATCTCTCATGTTTTTAGAGAGACAATCAGGTGGCTGACCGGCTAACCAATCATGCTGTACTTTTTATGAGCAATGAGGTCTTTTGGGGCACGGATAACCTTCCTTCAATTTGTGAGGGCCCTTTATGTATTGATAGAACGGGCCTCATGAGTGTTAGACTTATCTAGTGAGGGTGTGTCTCGTCACATTGTACTTCTTTTCTATATATAACTTTTAGGCCCAGAGTTTTCTCAGCTGGTGGAGTGAGTCCATTCTCCCCTACTGGGGAGGGTGCACTCTCCTAGCTTGATCTCTGAGGACCTGTTTTACCCAAAAAAAAAAAAAAAAAAACTCTTGTTTTGAGGTCTCTGTTGTTTCATTGGGTTGTGTTCTGGTGAGTTTCTCCCAGAACTGCTCTTGGTGCTTTGGGTGGAGGTCCTCCCCAAGGCTGTCTTGTGTTGCGTTGGCTGTCGCTGCTCTCTCTATGTGGAGATGAGATGTTGCTGTTGTTGGATGTACTGTTCGTGTTACAGTCTGTTATGGTGTTTCCGGTTAAGGTGTGGTGCCTTTAACTGTGTGTCTTGCCGTTGTGCTGGCCAGGTTATTTTCCTATTCGTTTTCGTGTTCTCGACTACGTTGGTGGACTTCGTGTGTCCCCATGGTCGCGAGGTTTGCTCCGTTTCTCTCGCCCTATGTGCTCTGCCAGATGGTGGTCTGGTGAGTGCTGTGGGTGTCTGACTGGTTGTGCTTCCGTGGGAGTGCCAGTCTCGATTAGTGGTCTTCCCTTGCGTGTGGAGGAGACTCGTAGTGGGTGTCTCCTTCCCCTGTTTTCCGCGGGTTGCTCGGATGGCGGTGCTTTCACATGGCATTTGGTGCCGTGTCGCGCTTCGTGGCGACCTTTGTGGCAAAGGTCCCTCCCCTTGAGCTGTCTTGAGGTTGAGCTGGTTGCTCCCCTCATGCGCTTTGGTTCTTCTAGCATGATGGGTCGTGGTGTACCTATTGTGCTGTCACTTGTTGTGTTAGTTTTTTGTTGCCTGATGGAACGATGTGGGGCAGTGTGCCCTGTGTTCCGTGTGAGGCAGCGGCGGTTTCCGTTGGTTTGGCTTGCTTGTGCAGGCATCGTTCCGGTGTGTGTTTTGTCTTGTACCTTGGCCTGTGCCTTGGAGGTACTTGTCGCCGTTCGATGTGTGGCCCTCTCCGCCTATGGTGGTTGGAGCTTTGTCTTGCGTTGTGTGCTTCTAAGAGTCAACGTGGTTGTGGTGCTCTTGAAGCTGTTAGCTTTCCTCGTGTTTTCTCTGTGGGCCTCTGGTGGAGAGTCTCTTCTGTTTAGCTCTGTGTCGTTTTGGGGTATGGGTGCGGTTGCGTACTGCACCTTGAGCGTTGTTCTTTTCGACGCTCCGTGTTTCTGTGCCTTGAGGGTTTGCGACCAGTGTGGCATGTTCTACCCTTTTGGCTTGCGGTTGCTTTCATGTGGCTTTTGGCAGGACTCTTGTGGAGATTCCTCCCTTTTAGCCTATGTTGTTTTGGCTGTTGGTGCAACTGTGTTGCATCTTGCCGAGTTTTGGTGCTTGTGGTGGCACCTGTGCTCGTGCTCGAGTGGTTTTCTTTGTTCCGTTTGGAGCCTTGGTGCATTGTGTTGTGCCTTGGGTGGCTCCTAGTGCTTGTGGTAGCACCGTGGGTTGTGTTGTTTCCCTGATCGTGCGCTTCATGTGTTGTTTCCCAATTTGTTCGGTGTCAGAGGTGTGAGTTTTCCGCCTCTGGGACACTTCGTGCTGGCTGATGCCTTGTGGCTGTACCGTTACCACTGTGGGGTGGTTGCTTTGCCTTATCTAGGTAGCCCTATCGGTGGTACACCAGGCTTTGGTCGTGGCCTGTGTCTGGGTTTCCTCTCTCGCTTTGGTGGGCAAGTGTGTTCGGTTGAGGTACCCTGCTTCGGTTTGGGTCCCTCTGAGGTCGACGTGCTGTCCTCGACCTCTGTAGTTGTTTCATTCTCGTGCAAGTTGTCGACGTCTTGGGATGCCTGGCTGTGCCAATCTCAGATGTCTTCCTTGGTTTTACCTCTGTGCACGTGCCTATGGAGATGTTGATTTGGTTTTCTATGGCTCCACACTTGTGGTGTGTCCTTGTCGGACCATGAGGACGATCTGGGCGAGATCGAGTGTGCCGACGGACACTGTTCTGCATGCTGTGGTGTTCTCCACGTGCATGTTGTGCTTGGTTTTGGGTCACCCTTAAGAAGCTCTCGTTTGGCCTTACCGTAGGTGCTAGCTGTTGCTAGTTGTATGAAACCTTTCAGCGGAGTCTTGTGGATGACCTCTTGTGTTTTTCTCAGTTCACTGTCAGTAGCGGTGTCCTCTGTCTAGTCGTTGGTGACAGAGTGAGTTACTGACCGGTTGGTCTCAACAGTGTGGTTATGGAGGGTTTAGTCGCGTGGTTTCCGACTGGCGGTTTCAGTGGTTTTGGGTCGGTTTGGTGCACGCCATGCCTGTGGAGTTGTCGACATCCGATTGTGTGCTCTGCACCTGTTGGTGTGCGCTCAGTGAGTTGTCGGATGTTTGGTTTGGCACTCCCTTTGTGGCAGGGTCGTAGTGGTGACCACCGGGAAGTCGTGGTATGACTTAGTGGTCTCCTTACGCTGGTTGTTTTCTTCGACCGGGTTTCGCCCTTGAATTTTGAGGACGAAATTATTATTATTTTTGTGGATGTATTGTAACATCTCGAGTTGTGGTTTCCTTGGTGTTGGTCTTGGGATCACGACGGATCAGAGTGTCGCATTCTTAACATGACGTGTTCCCTGTCGCCTTCTGGTTAAGAAGGCGACGGCCCCTGTGTCGCGTTCCCGTTGTCTGCTATGGCTGTGTGCCACGTATCCGCAGTGCATGTGTGAAGAAGACGTGCGAGTTGTCGTGTTCACCTGAAGCGCCTGCATGCACGACATGTGGTCTGGAGCCTGTCGGCCTGTCAGAGGTCTTGTCAAAACTTTTGGGAAGGCGACATGTTGGGCGTCGGGTTCCGGTTGAGAATGCGACGGCGACGTTGTCGCGACCTCAGTTCCGAGGGCTTAAGGCTGTTGGCCCCTCTTTCCTTCTTTTATTTTTCTTCTTCCTTCCCTTCTCTTCTCCGAGGAGGGGAGGCTTCCCCCTCCCTTCTTCTGTGGCTTGGAGCTCGGTGGAGGCGTCGACGAGCTCGTGGAGGAGCGGCGGAGCGGCATGGACCGAGGAGGAGGCGTCCGAAGCTCCGTGTTTCATCCAATCGGTAGGGATTTCTGGATTTCTTACCTTGCTTGTGTGGATGGAGCTAGTTTCGAGCTTATCTCTCCGTGCCCAAGTGTGTTTGTGGTTTTGGCGCGGGAGAGAGAGCTTGCCGGTGGTGCTCCCTCTTTATTTAAGCTTTAAGCATGTCGTGTGTGGGCGAGGAGAGGTGGCATTGTGCCCCTTGAGTCCTCTTTTACCTGTTTTCGAAGCATGCTCACCTCCCCTGTTCGTTTGGAGGCGTTGTGGTTGCTTGGGGGACCATGGTTGGCCCCCATGCTTAGTTCAGGTTTCTGTCTGTGGTCGCGACAGGTTGGTTGTCGCGACACCAGACAGAGGGCGATGAGCAAACTATCTCATTCTGGTGGCGACAGTTTGGTCGTCACGTTCCCCTCTGCTTTCAGTTCTGGTTTCCGACCGTGGCGGAGGATGGCTAGTGTCCAAGTTGGCTTGAGGGAGGCCTCACCAACTTGGAACAAGGCCAGCCCTCCAGTTTGGGGCCTTGGTCTGGTTGACCCTTTGTGGTGTGGGCCTTGGGGTGGGTCTGCCCCAAGGGCTCTGCCTTCAAATGAGGAAAGCGACGGTTCGATACGTCGGGTTCTGAATCTGAAGGCGACACCCTCTGTGTCGCTTTCTGGTTGCGACAGGACTGTCTTCGCGTCCTACCTTTAGGTAGATACGAAGTCTTTGTCGCCCTCTTATTTCTGTGTCGTTTGGCTGCGAGCTGGTGGCGCCCTGTTGGTCGCCACCTGGTAGCGATAGTATGGTCATCGCCTTCTTGTCCAGAAGGCGACGAACCTGTGGTCGCGTTCTAGTTGCCTGGTTTCTGTGCTGGCTGGTAGTGTTCCGGGCTCTCGGGCCGTGCCGTGTGTGTCGGCGTTGGCCGACGGCCCTTCTGGAGGTTGTTCCCGGAAGGGGTACCGTGCATGCCTGTGCCTGCTGGGCTTGTCGTGGTTACGAGCCAGCTGTGCCGTTTCTGTGGTGGTTGCCCTGCTCGTTTCTCTGTTTGCCCGGTGCTAGGCACTTAGGGTTTGTCTGCAAGACAGGCTGTTACCATTACCTGAGACCCTCATCCCTGCGCGCCTGTGTCGGAGGGTGTTGCTCCGGGTGGCGGGCGTGCTCAAATCACGGACTTGGAGCGGTAGGGGAAACGTGGGACAGCGACGTGAGTCATTTGTAGAGCTCTCTTAGCTGGTCTGGGTCTCTGAGGTGGTTGAGGCACTCGTCCGGTGCGAACCAGCTAGTCCTTCTCACAGCCTCGCTCTGCATTGGTTCCAGAGCCACGTAGGGAGGTCAGGCATGGGGCCGCAGTTCGACCGGACTGCGGTGGTTGTGTTTGGCTGCTTAGTCCACGCGTCTCACTCTGACGGAGGGGAGTCCTGGACTAAGGCACTTGTGGCAGTGACTTGGTTGTTCTTGCTGTGACGTTGCTTCACATGCTGTTTCTGAGCATATGTTCTCATTACCCTTTTTTACACGATGGTTTTAGCCTAGTCGTGTCTCGTTTCCTTGGGTTTTGTCAGTTGGCCTCATGGGCCGTGTTTAGTGGTGTCCGCTCAGCGGGTTCTCTCGGGGTATCTTGAGTAGACACCCGACTGTTGTTTCAGTAAGCCGTGCCTTGGTGCTGTTCATGGTGGCACTGGCTTGTGTAGTTCCCTGACCTCGTGGTGTGGCCAAGGTCCAGGGTGGTGTAGGATCGAATATGTGGAAGGATAAGATCTAGAAGGGGGGTTGAATAGATCTTACCCAATTAATGCGGAAGCTTAAGTAACTCAAAAATACTTCTAATGAGAGATCTGTTCACATAGACAGTTTGTTTATCTGAAGGGTGAGTGTGTGTGGAAGATGTATGAAGCAATTCAACAATTAGTGTGAGTTCGAAATCCTATGCAAGCAACTAGCGAAGAAAAGCATATCAACCACTGCATAAAGGATTTTTTAGGTGGTTCGGAAATTACACCAGTGATTCCTACATCCACCCCTCACTCAGTGAGGCTTCACTACTCAAAAGAGTATAACTCACACTGGAGCTTGACAACTCCAACACACTTGAGTTAGACAACTCACACACCAACTCTAGAGCACAACCGCTCCAGAAACTGAGCACACTTGCTCAAAAACACACAGAGTATTCATCTCAACACAACTGAGCACAATAGCTCACAAACCACAAGCTAGATCAAGATCAACATAAATCCGATCCTCTAGCAATGATCTGATTCAAGACAGATTCATTCACAGAGACTTGTGCAACACTTTATGCACAATTCCCATGGATGAATCAGAAGAACACTTTCAGAGTTAAGAGAATTAGATACAAGTATGTTCTTCAATGGAGATCCCTTGCAGAAGGTTGAATTGAGGAGATTTGTTGATGCTTGAGTCACTGGGCGAGGCTCTGCTTCAATTTTATCCAAGTCGCCTTCAGAATCTCCTTAATTGCTGGCCTCTGTTGGATCTGCTCCTTTGAGAGGTGCTTCAGCTCCTTCTCCAAGCTCTCCTTCCATCTCTTGCGCTGTCAATGGATGCATGTTAGGATCGGATGGGTGGATGGATCAGATCTAGAAGGGGGGGTTGAATAGATCTAACACCAATTGATGCGAAAGCTTAAGCAATTTAAAATTACTTCGAATCAGAGATCAATTCACCCAAACAATTTAATGATCTGAAGTGTTATTAGTGTGTGTGAGCAAATCAATTAGTAGTGTGAACGAAATCCTATGCATCTAGTGAGATACAAAGGCAAACCACAATTCAAACCAATGCACAGAGGATTTTTAGGTGGTTCAAAAATCACCTCCAGTGACTCCTACGTCCACCCCTCACACAGTGAGGCCACACTACTCAAAACCTTGAGTACAACTCACACTGGAGCACGACGACTCCAAACACCCTTGAGCACAACGGCTCAACACACAACCTTGAGTTCAACGACTCACAAACTGAGTGCGACAGCTCAAACAACAACCGGAGTACGACGACTCCAAATTGCGCACGATGGCTCAAACCACACAGTGAGTGCGACAACTCACAAACCAGAGCTCGACGGCTCACAGTACAAAAGGTAGATCAAACACAAAAGAGATCAGATCCTCTAGCAATGATCTGAATCAAGATAGTTTCGTACACAGAAATTTGTGCAGAACTTTATGCACAAATCTCATTGACGAAATAAGGAAGAACAACCTCAGAAATAAGGCAAATAGATGTAGAAAGAGTGTTCTTCGATGAAGAGGCCTTGCAGACGCTTCAATTGAGGAGCCTTTATAGAAATCGATGGAGATTCTCCTCAATTGGCAATGCTCTGCTTTGATGGCATCTGAAATGCCAAAAATCCTTCTTCTCCTGAGCCTCTTCAGTTGGATCTGCTCCCTTGCCTTGCACAGCAACCTTCTCTCCAGGGATTCCCTTGATTCCCTTGTCCTTCCTCTTGAAAGGATGGCTTGCAGCTTTTGGAGATGGAGACAGATATGGAAACCCCCTTTGGCCGCCAAAAAAGCTTCTTCTGGAAGTGTATGGGCTCTCTTTTTCATTTGGGGTACAAGGAACATGGGTATTTATAGCCCCATATGTCCATAAAGTTCTTTGGGGTGCATGGGCACGGAAACCTAGGTCAAATCCCCTAAATCTCAAGCAGCCACGTGTATAGAGAAATTCACGTTTTGAGTTTCAGCCGGAGTGTGTCGACCTGCCCTGATCTATTGTCGACCTGCTGTCCCAGTCAGGCAAACTGGTCTGCTAGAAACTGGGTCTAGTGTCGACCTGTCCTGATCTAGTGTCGACCTGCTTTGATCTAGTGTCGACCTGACTTCATCTAGTGTCGACCTGCTTTGATCTAGTGTCGACCTGCTTTGATCTAATGTCGACCTACTGTCCCAGTCAGACAAACTGATCTGCTGGAAACTGGGTCTAGTGTCGACCTGACTTGATCTAGTGTTAACACTACCAAGAACAAAATGTGTGAACCTGAAAATTTAACACATAAGCCATTAGTACAAGATATTATCATTAAAATATGAGATATTAAACATCGAAAATATGTTGTTTAAGTATTATTGTGATATGTATAAAATGTATAACATGTTCAACATATCATCATCAAAATCACAATATGTCATCATTAAAATCACAATATGTCATCATTAAAATCACAACATGTCATCATTAAAATACAACATGTCATCATTAAAATCACAATTGTCATCATTAAAATCACAACATGTCATCATTAAAATCATAATATCTCATCATTAAAATCACAATATGTCATCATCAAAATCAAAGTATGAGTGATGTTCATTGGTCATCATTAAAATACAACTTTAGGAAATTCCAAAACACACTCAATCCAACTATCTCCCCCTTTTTGATGATGACAAAACATATGCACAATCTCCCAATAACCTGACTCCCTTGACTATAATAACTCCCCCTTTGACCTTATACACCCTTTGACCTTTCTCCCCTAGAGACCTTTCTCCTTTAAAGAACTTTCTTCCCTTTGACCTTTCTCCCCTAGAGATCTTTCTCCCCTTTTTGACAGCATCAAAAAGATATACAAGAGAGAGAAACAATGATGGTTGGAGACCAAGAAATGAAATGGAGTAAGGAATGGTCAGGAATGATCAAAATAAATGAGACAAAGTGATATTGACATATGAGAGAAATTATTGTGTTTTTATATTGTGCAATAAAGTTTAATCACAAAGACACACTCAACAAAAGTATAGTAAAGTATAATGAGCTGAATGTGGTTAAAGTAATGATGCAAATGTGAAATAAAGTGACCTAAATGAGTGAGCAAAAGTATTTAACAAGGATGTTGGACCTTTAAGTTTAACACAATTTAAAATAATAAGTCTAAACTCAGTAAACATGAGCTTTGTTAAGATCTTAAGCTTTTCCATCCTATCATTTTGATTTTCTTTCATTTTTAACTGGAAAGAATACAAGAATACCTTAGTTAAATCTCACTTTTTAGTGCAAGAGATCACATTGATCAGATGCAAGATCTCCTGATTACTCAGTGGTTTAACTTTCATTATCTTATACAGAGTTGAAAACTTTTATTTCCACTTTTTCACGCGAAACAAATCACTTATCAAGTGAAATAACTCGGTTACTCAGTGGTTCAAGAATTTGCATTGCTCTGTTTGTATCTTTCCAGATTGATCTTTTTCTTTGATATTTAGTAGGAATATGTTTGCTTTGACCAGAAAAGTCATGACTACGAATTTAGAAAAATTATTCTTAACATGTGGTAAAAATAAAGCTTAAACATACACAGTGAAATATTAAAGCCACTCATGTGCCTACAAGTGTTTTGCAAGTCATTTTAAAGACATTCAGTATTAAGATTGCATGACTTTGAAATGATACTGAATCTTTGAAATTAAACTAAATGCACAATGATTTTAGTTACAATGTTTAATTCTCTCATAATAAAATAGCACAAGGACTCAAAAATTCTGATGAGTTTGGGGTTCAAAATAGACAAGGTCAAGGAATGTAACAATGACTTCCTCCTTTCTGTAACTCCCCCTCACAAGGTGAACATGAGGATTATAGGAGGAATAGGAATGGAATGAAGTGAAGGCAGAATGAACATGAATATTTTATTGAAAGACAATGACTCCCTCTCAACAATTGCATACAAGGCTCTTGATACTTGGTGGAGACATATACTCACACATAGTGAAAGTGTCCAGACAAGTCTGACTTGTCTTTCTTCAAATCACTATTTGATATACCAAGAATGCCAATGCATTGTGAGAGTGAGAATTTAGTTGCAAGAATTTGTCAACAAACTGAATGGGAGTTGTAATAAATCAAGATATGAAGGAATATTTCTCCAACATTTCACTCAAAGATTCTTTTGACTTACTCCCCATAAGATATGTATGAAATTCATTGCATTTTCAAGAACATTTTTGCACTTTTTCAAATTTACTCCCCCTTATATGTGCATGGAATGAAAAAGCTAGTAAGCAATTCACACATGATTATGCAGACCATTAGCTTTAAGCATAACATGACCTTTGGTACTTGGCGGAGTATTTTACTCACGCATAATGAAAGTTTCCAAACAAGCATAACTTATTTTTCTACATGCCATCATTTGATATACCAAAAAGTCAAAGCAATTGATATGCACACAGAATCATCGGCACAGTTAAGCAAGCATGATAACACAACCATGATTCCAATTGTTATGACACAAAGTTCATTGTTGGAGTAGCATTGAAACACATTTCTCATTTTTCAGATAAAAATAAACATTTATTTCAATTCAGGCAATTCAAATTTGAAAATAAAGAAGTTTTACCTGAAAGGACTCAATTGCTTTTCAAAGATTTTACTTGTGTTCTCCAATCATTTCTTGCCTTGTACAGCCAATATCTTGAATCCATTTACAATGTATGGCTACAAGACTCCTCAGCTTGCTGATCAAGCTGGTTTTGGGACCCACACTTGCTTGGGTCCTACAATGAAGTCAATGTTAGAGTGCAATAAAGATATCTGAATCCAAAATGAATTTATTTTTGGTATAGATGCATTTCTTTCATTGACAGAACTATGAGCAGAATTAGTTTCAAATTTTCTTTTTGCCTTGCTCAATGCATCTATGTTTTCATGAAATTTTCAATTTATATTCACATAGAGTTCTGAGCATTTTCAACAAAATCATGATTCTTAGTTACATGTGAATGATGTGAAATTTTTTGCAAGTAATTCAAGCTAACATCATCATGGAAGAAATGAAATAAACAAGCAATCATGTTTCAATGATAACCTTATTTTTTTTTTTTTTTAAATTATGACTCTTACACAAGGAAGATCATTGGTACTTGGCGGAGGTTATTTCTCACACATAATGATAGTTTCCAGACAAGCATGACTTGTCCTTTCACAGTTCATCATTTGATATACCATTTGATCTTTGCATAAGAGTCTCAATTGATTTCAATTTTATTTAGCAGGGAATCTCTCAGAAGTATTTACCTGGTAAGATTTTCATTTTCTTTCATTCTCTTCACTTACTTTCCTTGTAGCCTTAGTCATGAAGCCTTCATTTTGAGATTGACTACAAGGATCCCCGCATCCAGCATTCAAGCAGCATATTTTAGAACCCAAACTTGTTGGGGTCCTAAGGATCTTCCATGAATTTGCAACAATGATTTTTGAATCCACAGGATTTGATATTGGGTGCATTTTTCTGAAGACTAGAACATTGGAATCTTGGTTTCTAATCTTAGAGCTATTGGTATAAATAACCACTGACATACTGAACATTTGTTTTTTATTTTTCAGATTTTTAACATGGAATTCAGAAGAGATCTTTTGTGCAACAGTTCCTTTTTCATGTACATAGAATTCTGAGTGTTTCCAACATGACACATGATCTTTATTCTTATATACATTGACATGAAACATGTGAGCATGCACAAAATTATCAATTCTATGCCAACATTCCCTAGAAGTATGCCCAAATTTGACATGTGAAGCGTGGACTGATTTGGCATGTTTATTAAAATTTTGATTTCTATTCCAGCAATGTTTGGCAAGATGACCAGGTTTATTACAATTAAAGCAAATGAGAGCATTTCTTACCTGGTTCTTACCTTGGCATGTATGCATTTGCTGGAATCTCCTTTTCATGTGAGGAGGCTTACCATGAGAGAAGGAGGTACCTTTTGGTGGCTCTTGGCATGATGTGAATTTTGAACTTGCCTTGGAGCCCTTTGGACTGATGGAGGAAGTAGATGATTCTTCTTGACATCAGCATTTTTCTTTTCTCTGTCTGTTTCTGAACAAGAACTTTCACAAGTTTTTTATTAGAGATATCAAGGTTCTTGTTCACAGTAGCTTTAACAAATGTTAATTTTATTTTATTTCCATTTTCTTATCTCTCACAGAAGCAAGACTTGTGTTTTTAGTATTTTTCAATTCATGTCCAAGCTTCTGTTTTTCAGCTTTTAATGCAACAACTTCTTTTTCTGAATTTTGAAGTTTATTTAGCATGACATTCAAACCATTTTCATCTTGTTCTTTTCATTTTCAATTGAGCAATTTGTTTTTCCAAATCGGCAATTTTATTACTCAAATTGCTACATCATTGTCCAATGGTTTGTCTGGAACAAACATTCAATCTTCCTTTTTAGATGATGATTTTCTTCAACAAGTTGTTTGCATCTCTTATTTATTTGATGATCATGAGCCATGTTAGAAATCTGTTTGTTTAATTGATCATTATCAAATTTGAAGTTTTCATTGAGATCAATTAATTTTCCATTTTCATTTTCCAGATCAATAACTTTTGATTTCAATAGCTCATGGTTTTCTTTCAATCCATTCAGTTTATTTTCACAGATTTGGACTTCATCTTCCAAATTCTCTTTCTCAGAATTTAATTTTTCAACTTCATTTTTTAAATATTCATTTTCTTCTGAAAAATCTTATCATTGTTCTGGAGTAATTCAAGTGTATTTGTCAAATTTTCAATTTCTTTATGGCAATGTTTTAAAGTCTTTTTCAAATCTTTATTCTTAGTGTTCAGCTTTGCATTAAGATTTTGTATCTTCTCACAGAACTCAACCAATTCAGCATAAGACATGCCTTCATCTGCATTAGAATCAAAATTAGAATTCATAAATGGATTTGGAAATGATTTACTTGATCTTATAGACCCATTTGAACTCTTGTTTTCTGGAGAGGATGCAGAATGCTCTGAGCTCTTGGAATGTGCTGTCAGAGCCATAGTCTTTTAAATTGTTGATTTTCTGGATTCATTGAGGCTCTTCTTTGCCATTAAGGGCTTGTGAATTTCTTTTGCTCTTTGTCTTTGTGAGTCCTTGAGAAACAATGAAAATGAGCTTGAGGATTTCTTTGAAATTATAATAGGAAATTCATGTAGATTAAGACAATTATCCATTATACTAAAACTCAAAGGACTATTAGATATAATCACAGAGAATCAATGTAGCAAGGAATTAGATCTAACAATTAGAGTGGTTAACCTGCTCTAATACCAAAGGTAGGAATCAAAGCGATTAAGCACACAGAGACAGTGAAAGATCAAGCAAACAGTTCAACCAATTAACACAGAGATCAAACAGAAGCAATCAAATCAGATTAGTAACAAACATTAACCCACTCTGATACCAATTGTTAGGATCAGATGGGTGTATGGATCAGATCTAGAAGGGGGGTTGAATAGATCTAACACCAATTGATGCGGAAGCTTAAGCAATTTAAAATTACTTCGAATCAGAGATCAATTCACCCAAACAATTTAATGATCTGAAGTGTTATTAGTGTGTGTGAGCAAATCAATAGTAGTGTGAACGAAATCCCTATGCATGCATCTAGCGAGATACAAAGGCAAACCACAATTCAACCAATGCACAGAGGATTTTTAGGTGGTTCGAAAATCACCTCCAGTGACTCCTACGTCCACCCTCACACAGTGAGGCCACACTACTCAAAAACTTGAGTACAACTCACACTGGAGCACGACGACTCCAAACACCCTGAGCACGACGGCTCAACACACAACCTTGAGTTCAACGACTCACAAACTGAGCGCACGGCTCAAACAACAACCGGAGTACGACGACTCCAAATTGAGCACGACGGCTCAAACCACACAGTGAGTGTGACGACTCACAAACCAGAGCTCGACGGCTCACAGTACAAAAGCTAGATCAAACATAAAAGAGATCATATCCTTTAGCAATGATCTGATTCAAGATAGTTTCGTACACAGAAATTTGTGCAGAACTTTATGCACAAATCTCATTGATGAAATAAGGAAGAAAAACAATCAGAAATAAGGCGAATAGATGTAGAAAGAGTGTTCTTCGATGAAGAGGCCTTGCAGACGCTACAATTGAGGAGCCTTGATGGAAATCGATGGAGATTCTCCTCAATTGGCAATGCTCTGCTTTGATGGCATCTGAAATGCCAGAAATCCTTCTTCTCCTGAGCCTCTTCAGTTGGATCTGCTCCCTTGCCTTGCACAACAACGTTCTCTCCAGGGATTCCCCTTGATTCCCTGTCCTTTCTCTTGAAAGGATGGCTTGCAGCTTCTGGAGATGGAGACAGATCTGGAAAACTCCCTTTGGCCGCCAAAAAGACTTCTTCTGGAAGTGTATGGGCTCTCTTTTTCCTTTGGGGTACAAGGAACATGGGTATTTATAGCCCCATATGTTCATAAAGTGCTTTGGGGTGCATGGGCACGGAAACCTAGGTCAAATCCCCTAAATCCCAAGCAGCCACGTGTATAGAGAAATTCACATTTTGAGTTTCAGCCGAGTGTGTCGACCTGCCCTGATCTAGTGTCGACCTGCTGTACCAGTCAGGCAAACTGATCTGCTGGAAACTGGGTCTAGTGTCGACCTGCCCTGATCTAGTGTCGACCTGCTGTACAGTCAGGCAACTGATCTGCTGGAAACTGGGTCTAGTGTCGACCTGCCCTGATCTAGTGTCGACCTGCTTTGATCTAGTGTCGACCTGACTTGATCTATTGTCGACCTAGTTTGATCTAGTGTCGACCTGCTTTGATCTAGTGTCGACCTGCTGTCCCAGTCAGGCAAACTAATCTGCTTGAAACTGAGCAAGACATAAAATACAAAGCTAATTTTAAATACACTGAAAAAGTAACTAAAACATCCTGCTATAGCCACTGTAATAAGTTAGGACATATAAAAATAACATGTCTAACTAGACATAAAAAGTGGATAATTAAAAGGGAAACTGCTGACACTGACCAACAAGGACTCAAAAGAATTTGGGTACCTAAAACTTAATGTCTCATTTTCAGGAAAGTCTTCGAGCATCAAAGCGGTACCTGGACAGCGGGTGCTCAAGGCATATGTCAGGAAATAGGAAGCTGTTCACTCATCTCAAGGCTGAAGAAGGGACAGTTACCTATGGAGATAACGGAAAGGGAACAGTGATAGGCAGCGGTTCAGTAAGCAACAAAGGAAAAACAGTTATTGAAGATGTGTTGTGTGTCAAAGGACTAAAGCACAACCTCATCAGCATCAGCTAGCTATGCGATAGAGGACATCAGATTAAGTTACAAGAATCCAAGTGCAGTATCATGAAGGATGGAGCAGTAATTTTTAAAGCCAACAGAGAGAAGAATCTGTATGTGCTCTATCTTGAAGAACTCAAAGAACAAGACATTTGTTTAGCAGCCAGCAAAGAGCAGTCGACTGAGCTATGGCATAGAAGATTGGGCCACTGTAGTTTGGATGGTATGCACAAGCTTCAAAAATGAAGTCTTGTGGAAGGTCTGCCAAAGGTCAGCACAAAAATGGATGGCATCTGCAGACCTTGTGCAAGAGGAAAGCACACTAAGAGTTCCTTCAAGTCAAAGACTGTGGTAACCACCTCTAAACCCTTAGAACTCCTTCATATGGATTTATTTGGGCCAATGAGGACCATCAATCTTGGAGGAAAGAATTTTGGATTTGTGATTGTAGATGACTATTCCAGATTCACATGGGTTTCTTTCTTGGAACACAAAGATGATACATTTAACAGTTTTGTAAGTTTCAGCAGGAAAGTACAGAAAGATAAGAAGTATTGCATTATTGGAATCCGGTCAGATCATGGAGGAGAGTTCCAAAATGAAAATTTTTCAAAATTCTGTGATGACCAAGGGATTGAGCATAACTTCTCAACACCGAGGACACCACAATAGAATGGAGTTGCTGAGAGGAAGAGTATAACCTTATTGGAAATGGCAAGGACAATGCTGTCAGAATATGATTTACCAAGGTATTTTTGGGCCGAAGCAGTGAACACAACAAGCTACATCATTAATAGAGTGATGATCAGGCCCATCTTGAAGAAGACTGCATATGAGCAGTACAAAGGAAAGAAGCCAAAGATCAGTCACTTCAGGACATTTGGTTGTCCATGAATCATCCACAACAACGGCAAAAGAGACATTGGTAAGTTGGATGCCAAATCAGATGAAGGCATCTTCATGGGGTATGCTTCTAAACCTAAAGGTTATAGAGTATTTAATAAGCGTACACTATTAATAGAGCAATCTGTGCACATTATCTTTGATGAAACTAACCCTTCCTTGAGAAAGGAAGAAGATAGTGACATTGATGATGCAGATGATTTGTCCAAGAAATTAAAGAACACATCAAATGAGGACAAGGAAGATCCACCTCTGGAAGAGCTGCAACAGAATGATATTCAACATGAGAACCTTCTAAAGGAATGGAGATATAAGAAAGATCACCCACTTGAAAACATCATTGGTGATCCATCTCTAGGGGTAAGAACAAGAGGTAATGTAATCCATTGTGATTACCTAGCTTTTGTCTCTCAAATAGAGCCTAGGATAGTCAATGAAGCTCTTACTGATGAATCTTGGATTATGGCCATGCAAGATGAACTGAATCAGTTCAAGAGAAACCATGTATGGTCACTTGTTCCTAGACCATCAGATCATCCGGTAATTGGCACCAAATGGGTGTTCAGAAATAAATTGGATGAAGCTGGTATAATATTAAGGAACAAGGCTAGATTGGTAGCTCAAGGCTATTCCCAAGAGGAAGGCATAGATTTTGATGAAACCTATGTACCTGTAGCTAGACTTGAGGCTATTAGAATCTTACTTGCATATGCATCTACTCTAGATTTAAAATAATTTCAAATGGATGTCAAATCTGCATTTTTAAATGGTTTTATCAAGGAGGAAGTTTATGTGGAACAACCAGCAGATTTTGATGACACGGAATTTCCTAATCATATTTTAAACTTCATAAGGCATTGTATGGTTTAAAGCAAGCACCTAGAGCCTGGTATGAAATGCTTAGTTCTTTTCTTTTAAACCATGGATTTAGTAGAGGTCAAGTAGATATCACTCTATTTATAAAGTCAAAGGTCAACCATATACTACTTGTTCAAATTTATGTAGATGACATAATTTTTGGATCTACTGACGAATCTCTTTGCAAGTATTTGAAAAGATAATGCAGGGAGAATTTGAAATGAGCATGATGGGAGAACTCAAATACTTCCTTGGACTACAAATCAAACAAGGAAAGGAGGCACCCACATCTGGCAAGCCAAATACACCAAGGAGCTTTTGAAGAAATTTGGATTCGACAATGCCAAGCCACTGTCAACACCTATGAGTACATCACAAGGATGGACAGTGACAAGGATGGTAAGAAAGTAGATCAAAAGATCTACAGAGGTATGATAGGTTCTTTACTTACTTAACTGCCAGCAGACCTGATATTTTATTCAGTGTATGCATGTGTGCTAGGTATCAGGCAGACCCTAGAGAATCTCATCTAATTTCAGTTAAAAGAATATTTAGATATTTGTCTAGAACTCATGACATAGGAATATGGTATCCGAAATCATGTGAAATTAATTTAGTAGGATACTCTGATGCTGACTACACTGGGTGCAAGATAGATAGAAAAAGCATCAGTGGTTGTTGTCAATTTCTTGCAGGATGTTTGATCTCATGGTCTCAAAGAAACAAAATTCAGTAGCATTGTCTACAGCTGAAGCTGAGTACGTAGCTGCTGGAAGTTACTGCACACAACTCCTATGGATTAAGTAACAACTTGAGGATTATGGACTCAAGATCAAGACCATTCCTTTGTTGTGTGACAACACTAGTGCCATCAATTTAACCAAGAACCCAGTACAACATTCAAGGTCAAAGCACATTGAGGTTAGGTATCATTTTATTCGTGATCATGTAGGTAATGGTAACATAGATATCTCTTTCATTGATACTCATAATCAGTTAGCAGATATCTTCACAAAGGCCTTACTTGAAGAGAGATTAACTTCTCTTAGAAGGGAGCTAGGCATGTGTATATTGTGAAAGATTTATCTGTGTAAAACTAAAATATTAATTTTTCAGAACAAAAATTATTTTTTTTCTCCCATCTTAAGCAAAAGATTGTCTGCCTGCTTACATATCCTTGGGAACCCACTCACTATGAAGCCTTTATTAGTCCCGAAATCAGTTTTGGTAGAAGCATCTATTCAGGGGAGCAAGTTGGTGTAGAGGAGTGTCTCAGGGGGAGCCAGTGAGTATTCATAAAATCCTATCAGTGGTAGATACACCTAGTAAGGGGGAGCAATCCTTGAAAAACCATCCTTGCATCCCTTTTATCTCCTTACCCCCAGTAGACTATCTTTTTGGCTTAATGACAAAAAAGGGGAGAATATTTTAGCTCTGAAATACATTTCTTTTTGAACTATTTCCTCAAGCTGCTTCTCTTCTTGAACTATTTCCTCAACCATGCTTTCAAGATTATTTCAGATCATCTGTGCTTATTTTATTTGTTAAAGTTTTGTCATCACCAAAAAGGGGGAGATTGATGATCAGTTTATCCCATGTAATTTAAATGATTACATAGTTATTTTGGTGATTAACAAAACTAAGGTATTGTTTAAATCTAACATATCTTCTATGAGATTTGAGCACAGGAAATTAAACAAGGGAAAACAAGCCAAATGGGTAAGTATCTTTATTCTGCATATATTCAAAGTTCATTGCCTGATATTTATCTAAGTCTACATCGATTTGGGTCTATAACGATTTGATAAGAACTTCATATTCATAAGGATTGGTTTTAAGTATTTATCGATTTTAGTTCCATAATGATTTCATAAGAACTCTATCGATTTCGATCTTACATCAACTTCTTAAGTATAAACAACGATTTGCTTAGTTATCGCAATAAAATTGATCCCAGAACGATTCGCTAAGTGGCCATAACAATTTGTTAAGAATTTGTTAAGAAATCGATCTCAAAACGATTCGCTAAGTGGCCATAACGATTTGTTAAGGATTGTTAAGAAATCGATCTCAGAACGATTCGCTAAGTGGCCATAACGATTAGTTAAGAAATCGATCTCACAACGATTTCTTAAGGGCCACATCGATTTCTTTTTCGCAACGATTTCTTAAGGGCCACATCGATTTCTGTGTTCGCAACGATTTCTTAAGGGCCACATCGATTTTCTTTCTTCGTTTGCAACAATTTCTTTAATGTTCACATCAATTTGCTAAGGCTCGTAACGATTTGCCCTTTTCGTAACGATTCGTTTAGTCATCGATTTCTTTAGTCGTCGTAACGATTCCTTTTGTCATCGATTTCTTTAGTCGTCGTAACGATTCCTTTATCGTAATAACGATTCCTTTAGTCATCGATTTCTTTAGTCGTCGTAACGATTCCTTTAGTCATCGATTTCCTTATCATCGTAATGATTCCTTTAGTCATCGTAACGATTTCTTTCTTAATCACAACGATTCCTTCTTATCTCATAACGATTTGATTATATCGTCTTGATCACAACGATCCTTCATATCTCATACGATTTGATTATATCGCCTTGATCATAACGATTTTCTTGTAGAAACATAACGATTTGTCTATATATTAAGCACACAACGATTCACTCATGCACACAATGATTTCATAAGTCATAAATGCATCGATTTCTTGTTTATATCGACTTGATATATGACTTATCTTTGAAAGGGTTGAATAGTGAAAGTCTTCGCACATATCTCCATGACTGTTGTGTATTTAATGAAGACTGAACGTATCTCTGCATGCATGCAGATGATATCTTTCCACTATCATGCTTACTCTGTTAACATCTTAGAACAAAAAAAAATAAGCATTACTATTTCTATGAACCTTTGCCCTAACGTGAGTGACAACAAGAGACAACTTAGCTGTCTACTGTTTAAGCTTGAAAATATGTGCAGCTCCTGAAGGCTTTATGTCATAGAACTTGGACCAAATAGACGCCAGAAGATCGTATCTCTTGCGTGCACAAATGGATAAAAGACTGTTGACTGGAAGCTTCCAAGTGTCAGGCAGTCTAACGTAAACAAAGCTTAGAGGCAACGGGCAACTCAACATTTAAATCTTAAAATGGAACATATATATACACGAGTGAAGCTCCTGAAGACAACAAGACAGCCAACTGAAAACAAAAACATCAAGATCAAAGGTCTTCTGCGAGTCCTTAGAAGAGCGACGGGTCTTTCTCATCCTTCTTAGCTCTTTGCTCTCTGTGTCTCAATGCAATCCGTGTGAGAGCTTGTTTGGTTCTGAGAGTGGGCATTGTCTGTAGATATTTTGCTCTCAGTCCCTTGCTTCAGATCTTGCCTTGTTAAAGCTTGATCTAGGGGCTTCATCTCCTGCTTTCATCTCCTGTGCTTGTTCCCTTCGTGTGTGAAGGAAGACCTGGTGGGTCCAGGGTGTGTTTTTCCCTTCGTGTGTGAAGGAAGACTTGTGGGTCCAGGGTGTGTTTTTCCCTTCTTGTTGAAGAAAGACCTGGTGTGGTATCCGGGTGTACTATTTCCCTTCAGGTTGAAGGAAGACCAGCTGCGGCTGGGTGGTGTAAGGGTCCTTAAGGGGGACAATACCCTTGGTATTGAAATCTTGAGGTGTTGCTCAGGGACTGGACGTAGGACTCCCAGTAGAGGAGATCCGAACCAGGATAATTTGTTGTGTTGTGCGATTGTCTTTGTGTGATTGTTGTTTCTTTACTAACACTAACAACCATCGAAGTGTATTTCTGTGTGAATATCCTTTGTGAACAAGTATCAGTCAAACAATTTTTTAAGTCACACACACCCCCCCCTCTGGGCTTGCTAACTGGGCAACAAGCAAGTGTGCATAAGGAAGGGACATGTTTAACTTACTTTTCTTGTCCCAAATCTGAACACTGGCAAACTTCATCTTTTCCAAAATGACTTTTGCCATGTTGATTCTCTGGTTCTGGATGGTCCAAACATCATATCTGAGTCCGCCTTGGTGCATGTGGAGAAGGTGGCACTCCTTGGAACCGATATATGACAAACAATGAAGTGTAATATGCTGTTGAATGCATTCAACTGATTAATGTCGATCTTGCCATCCTTAACTTGTACTCGGGACCAACAATCCCCAAACCCTTAACCTGAATATCTGCACAATCTACCCTGCTGTGACCGGTGGTAGAAACTCCAAACAGGGATTCCAATAACTCATATGTGATGCGAATCTGGGTTCCTTTGACCATGGATGTCAAGAACCCGTCTTCCTCAGACTTCAGACAAACATAAAAAGCTTTAACAAGGTCCAGATAACTTGCCTCTGAAAGAGTTGCCATTCTGGTCCACTTCATTCTCTGCATAGCTGCAACAATGTTGTGCATCTCGTTCTCTTCCAGGTCCGCTACATCACTGCCTTATTGCCACACATCTTCGTCTTCACTAAAGTAAACCTTTCCTGCTGCTCAGCGGTGAGGAAGCAGCTCCATAGCCCCCAACGGTGCCGGAAACTCCAGACACCCATGGTTTTGAATGGAAAAGGTTATGGATGATCGGAAGGAAGATTGGAGTGAAAACCTCAGGAGATTTTTCGTGGGAAGAGATGAAAGCTTTGAAATCACACGAAGTCGATGCCGGAGTCGATAGGGTTTATCATCTCAGGCAAGTTGAAAGGGATGGAGGAGAGAGATGAATCGTATGACACAATTTGCGGGATATAAGAGATAAAGGTAAAGTGAGTTTTGAAAGGATAATGCCATAAATGCAGAAAACGACAAACATAGATATGTTCGAGATGAATAACCACCTTTAAAATTATCGAACCGACACAGATATTTATGAAACAAACAACTCTTAAAAGAATTTGCTTAATTTCAGGAGAGAGAAATATTGATATTATGAAATAATTTGTTATTTTAGTTATTTACAGAAAATTCTATCATAAATTACACATGCCTAATTCTCTTCTAAGAGAAGTAAATCTCTCTTCAGGTAAGGTTTTTGTGAAGATATCTGCTAACTGATTTTGAGTATCATAAAGAAAATATCTATATTACAATTGCTACATGATTACAAATAAAATGATATCTAACCTCTATATGCTTTGTCCTTGAATGCTGGACTGGATTCTTGGTGAGATTAATCGCACTGGTGTTATCGCACAACAAGGGAATTGTCTTGATATGTAGTCCATAATCCTCAAGTTGTTGTTTAATCCATAAGAGTTGTGTACAACAGCTTCCAGCAGCCACGTACTCTGCTTCAGCTGTTGATAGTGCTACTAATTTTATTTCTTTGAGGACCATGAAATCAGACATCCTGCAAGAATTGACAACATCCACTGGTGCTTTTGCTATCTATTTTGTATCCAGCGTAGTCAGCATCAGAGTATCCTACTAAATTGATTTCACATGTTTTTGGATACCACAAACCTAGATCATGTGTTCTAGCTAAATACCTAAAATTCTTTTGATACAAATTAGATGAGACTCTTTAGGATCTGCCTGATATCTAGCACACATGCATACACTCAAATATATCAGGTCTACTAGCACTCAAGTAGAGTAAAGAACCTATCATACCTCTGTAGAGCTTTTGGTCCACTTCTACAATCCTTGTCACTGTCTAGCCTTGTAGATGTGCTCATTGGCGTTGACAGTGGCTTGGCATTTTCAAACCAATTTCTTTAGTAGTTCTTTGGTATACTTGGCTTAAAAGATATGTGATCCTTCTTTTCCTTGCTTGATTTGCAATCCAAGGAAGTAGTTGAGCTCCCCCATCATGCTCATTTAAAACTCTCCCTGCATAAGCTTTTCAAAATACTTGCAAAAAGATTCATTAGTAGAACCAAATATTATATCATCAACATAGATTTGTACAAGCAATGCATTCTTAACTTTGGACTTAATAAACAGTGTACTATCTACTTGACCTCTTATGAAACTCTGGTCCAACAAAAATGCACTGAGCCTTTCATACCAAGCTCTTGTTGCTTGCTTTAATCCATACAAGACTTTATGCAATTTAAATACATGATTCGAAAAATCCATATCATCAAAATCAGGAGGTTGTTCTACATAAACTTCCTCCTTTATATAACCATTTAGAAAAGTAGATTTTACATCCATTTGAAAGAGTTTTAAATTTAATGCAGAAGCATATGCAAGTAAAATCCTAATTGCCTCAAGTCTAGCCCCTGGTGCATAGGTTTCATCGAAATCTATGCCTTCCTCTAGGGAATAACCTTAAGCTACCAGTCTGGCCTTGTTTCTTATGATCACACCAGTTTCATCCAATTTGTTCCTGAACACCCATTTGGTGCCAATCACAGGATGGTCTGATGGTCTCGGAACAAGGGACCATACTTGGTTTCTCTTGAACTTGTTAAGTTATTCTTGCATGGCTAATATCCAAGATTCATCAGATAGTGCTTCATTAACTGTCTTGCTCTATTTGTGATACAAAGGCTAAATAATCACAAGGGATTACATTACCTCTGGTTCTTACCCCAACAGTTGGATCTCCAATAATGTTGTACAGAGGTGATCTTTCTTATACTTCCATTCCTTTAGAAGATTACCATGTGATTTGTCTTTTTGTTGTAAATCTTCCAACGTGGATCTTCCTTGTCCTCGATGGATGTGTTTTTAGCTTCTTGGACAATTCGTCTGCATCATCAACATCATTGTCTACTTCCCCATGAATATACCTTCATCAGACCTGAATCTAGCTTACCAATGTCTCTTTTGCCGTTGTTAGGGATGAAACATGGACACCTAAATGTTTTGAAGTGACTGATCTTTGGCTTTTTCTGCTTGTAGAGCTCGTACGCAGTCTTCTTCAGAATTGGCCTGATCATCACTCTGTTGATATATAACATGTTGTGTTGATGGCTTCGGCCCAAAAATATCTAGGTAAATCATACTCTGACAACATTGTCCTAGCCAATTCCAACAAAGTTCGATTCTTTCTCTCAGCAACTCCATTTTGCTGTGGTGTCCTTGATGCTAAGAAGTTGTGCTCTATCCTTTGCTCATCTCAGAACTTAGCAAATTTCTCATTCTGAAACTCTCCTCCATGGTCTGATCGAATACTGATAATGATGTACTTCTTATCTTTCTGTACTTTCTTACTGAAGCTGATAAAGCTATCGAATGTATCATCTTATGCTCCAGGAAAGATATCCGTAAATCTGAAGTAGTCATCTACTATGACAAATCCAAAATTCTTTCCTCCAATACTTGTGGTCCTCATTGGTCCAAACAGACCCATGTGCAATAATTCCAAAGGTTTTGAAGTTGTTACCACTGTCTTTGACTTGAAGGAGATTTAGTGTGCTTTTCCCTTGTACACAGCCCACAAATACCTTCCATTCTTGTGCTTACTTTGGGTAGACCTTCCACCATGTTTCTCTTGATTATCTTTCTTATGCCATCTAAGCTGCAATGGCCCAATCTTCGGTGCCAAAGTTCAGTTGACTGCTCTTTGTTTGCTGCCAGACATATATCTTGATCATTTAATTCTTCTAAATGCAGCACATACAAATTCTTTTCTCTGCTGGCTTTAAATACAACTATACCATTTTTCATGATACAGCACTTTGACTCTTGAAACTTGATATGATGTCCTTTGTCACACAGCTGGCTGATGCTGATAAGATTGTGCTTGAGTCCTTTGACGTAAAGTACATCTTCAATAAAGATTTTGTCTTTACTGCCAACTGATCTACAACCTATCACAGTTCCTTTTCCATTATCTCCATATGTTACTGTGCCTTCTTCAGCTTCAAGACGAAGAACAGTTTTCTGCTTCCTGACATATACCTTGAGCACCGCTTTCTAGGTACCACTTAGATGCTCGGAGGCTTCCCTGTAATGAAACCTCCAGGTGACGATTCGGCCTTCCAAAGTTCAGCTTTTCACCATCTCGGAGCTAGGGTTTTCACCAAATGATAATAGCCTTTTCCTCATCCAAGAGTGGGTAATTTATAGGTTCAAGGGTTGGGTTACGCATTAGGGTAGGTTACCCAGGTTTAGGAAGGGTTTCCTAATCTGAAATTAGCCAAAACAGGACATTAACAATTTTGGAACCGTTACGCAGCAGGATATTAACGTCAACATCGGTTGTAGTCAACTGGCATTGACGTCAAGGTCTGGCCGCCAGAATGGGGTTGGCGTCCAGGGGTGGCCGCCCACTGGGGGTTGGCGTCCAGGTCTGGCCGCGCAGTGCCTTGGCGTCCAGGTCCTGGCCGCCAGCAGCACTGTGCAGAGGCCGAACACTGCCAAACCTAAAAATAAATGTATAAATACACTAAAATCATTTAGTATATGTAAAATATTTCATATATCTTTACCACATAAACTACTTGTATTATACAATATTTAATTAAATAAATCTTACACTAATCATAATTAAGAACATTATGCATCAATACATACGTATATGCACATATACGTACACATTGCATAATTACATACATTACGCATGAACCTATGATTAAAATGTGTCCATTATTAGTTAAATATTGTATGCACATTGTCATCCCAGTACTTTACAGACCCTAAATAATTTACACGCTTAAAGTAGATAAATATTATTTAAACAAGGATAACACATGTATGTATACATACGCACATCCATAACACTAACTACGTGCATTAAAATAATTAAATACAATAGGCACCTCAATAATTAGATCATTCACACACGTTTAAATAATATATATTGCATGCTCAGAAATAAACTCATGATTATTTACAAAGTGCATGATAATAATTTCTTACTATGTGTACAACACGCACCATATGCATGAGACTTACATACATTGATAACTAGATAATGCATGCACAATTATGTATGTTTTTACTTGTATGAAAATAGCACACATATAATTACATGGCCCACAGCAAATTACCTATTACATGGACAATGTCATTTATGTATTATTCATATACTATAGATGAATTTGATGTACATAGGATTAAATAGATAGATATCACCTGCATAAGGTAACATACATATATGTATATTTTTACACACAACTTCCATGGAATAGGCAGGATAGTATGCACTTCAAGATTTAGATAATGCATGCATAATATTATTAAGATACAGTTTGGAATAAGTTATCTATGAATAATTTATACAACAACAGAATCCTTGCATGCACATACTTGAATTATCATATGCATAAATATATAAGCATTTACAACATAATTATATACATTATGCATAGAATAGATAAACATAACATGCACATCGGTAATTAGATTAGCATGCATAGTATTACTTAAGTATTACAAGCCTAGTATTTTAGTATACACAATACACATCAATTTAGCTAATTGCCTATTCTCACAAAAAAAAATATTATATATATATACATGCATGAGTTCATAAGGAATATAGAAATTATATACGCACAATTGAATACACACACTATACACACAACAAATAATTATACATGCACAATATAAAATGAATAAAAATTTTGGGGTATCACACTCTCCCCCCCTTGAAAAAGATCTTCGTCCTCGAAGATCGAATCAAGTACCTGTAATGACGTCGCCGAGATCATTTCCTGATTATCCTTGCTCCTTTATGATTACTGATGGGGCATCTCTTGAGATGAACTTCGTCTTCAGGTTAGGACATTCCTTAAGCCGATGATCTTTGCTGCCACATCTAAGACACCTTCCTTCCATTCTTCAACATGCATTCCCGCCATGACGCTTCTCACAATGAATGCATTCGGGCTTCTCACTGCCTGATGCCACAGTTGATTGTTGACCTTCCATGAGTTTCTTCATCTTCCTATCTTGCCTTTGGAATGATTTTGGTGCTTCCTCCTTTTGAGCTTCATTTTCTCCTTAATATGATTCCACTTTATTCTCTTGCTTGGTCGCCACGCCTAGGACTTCCTCCAAAGTACGGGAATCAAGCTCTAAAAGCCTAGCCCTCACTGATGGTTTGAGTCCTTTCACGAAATTCTTAACTTGCAGTTCTGCTCATACCTCCTAGACTGAGCATTACGCCTACCACGTCCAGCCATAATCTGCAAATAGTTATTTAGTTAGAATCTAGGTTACTAATCCTAACTATCTTCCTTAACTATCTTCCATTAGTTATTAGTAATTTCCACATTTATGGACAATTCCCTATAGAGACTTTGCAATATGGTAGTGATGATGGTCTATCCATGTACAATTTCAACCTTGGGCTCTGATACCAATCTCTGTAACGACCCTCCTCATACCGGTACGATTATACCAATCCCCATCGGTATAAAGAGCGTCATTACAGTGGGATAAAACCCAACACTAGCCGATAGGTTGAAAAGTACGTAGATAGCAAATGATTTCAGCGGAATAAATTCAACAATTTAACTTAGTCCATCACCATCTCATATTCCACAGTCTATATAGTGCAAAAATAGAACGACAATGTCCACATTATTACATGATGAAGAGCTATATTGTCCAAATAACATTTTTATTCAAACTATGAAAGGAAATATAACTACTACTTGCTCCTCAGAAGCCTCTCCTCCAAGATAGCATCTCTCCCCAGCACGGGATACCTGTCAACCTGTACGCCGAAGCAAGGGTGAGTCCAAAGACTCAGCAAGTAAAACAAAGACTTAATCTTAAACATATCACATTCACATTAAACTATCAATCCCTAAAGAATACACACTATCATTTAATTCACAAGAATATGCATGGAACATACTTTTAACTATCAACACATTTCTAAATCGCTTAACCATACTTTGCTCTATTACATGTTTATTTGAATTCATGGATACTAATATATACACTTGAACATATTCTCTACACCTAACATTTGGCATGAAACATTCATTCACACATTAATTCATTCATGATGCAATTCTACAACTAGAGCATAGAATTTAGCATAAAGAAGTGAACAACCTAGCATGATGACTATTTACTTTTCACATGTACTTTTCATATTAAAGTTCACATTTTGCTTGCTGTTTTAATGTAAAAATCACATATGCCTGATTTCAAATTTTATAGCATGAATTGTAGAGTCTAGAACAAAGATAAGTTAATTGGCAATACTAAACAATTTAAACATGCAACTCTACATTAAGTACTCATCACATCTAGCGTAAAATGCAAAGATTCTTCTTTGTGTTAACATATTCATAACTATATTTTACTTGCTATTTTGACATGGAATAACCCCAATTACATGAATTTAATCTTATTCACACACAATCCCACTCTTTTAGGAATCTCACATGTTCATTTTTCATGTTACATAAGAGCATGATGACGTATGTTGATTCACGTGCACTATCTCATAAAAAGAAATAAAACACATAACATGATACTAAACATGATATTGCAATTAGGATAACTGATACATGAAATTATATGAACGTATTGCAATAACATTTTAGTTTTCACATGTAAGCATATTCTTATTAACATTAACTTTACCTTTACTTGTCTCTTCACATAATCCTCATCTTGTTTACTCTTTCATTTTCATTTATCACGTATTATGTCATTTGCACTCATATCACATGCCACTTTTGCATATCATTGTACACTTTTCATATTGCAATAACTTAAGATGCCATGACACATAGTTCTAACTACCTTTTAAAGGACACAAACAAATATCTCATACTCATAACTCATCGCATCTCATAGCACATAACTCATAACACAACTCATATCACATACCCACCACCTAGGCAATGAAGTGGTGAATCTTGGTAACTGCGCAGACCGGGAGAAGCTCTCTCCACCCTATCCAGTGGTACTTGTCCACCTCCGGTTTTTCCCAATGCCTTTAGGACAAACTTTTACATGTAGAGCCTTCCATAGGGACTTTTCTATATACAGCTCTCGAAGCCTCTAGGGTAGCAGTGTCATTCTTGGCCCAATTATCACACATTTATTTATTCACATTTTCTCACCCTATCCACATATTTTACATATAATACTTAATCACTTTACACATCTAAATTATCAATTTCACATGTCTTAGTTAACCCAATCATGGACTACTGTTTTCAAAATTAAAACATCTTACCTTACAATCCTAAACATGCTGTATATTTACTGAATTGCATAAGATCGAATTCAATACATCTAACATGAACATTTCCATAGTTTAACTAATAACGGTACTTGATGTCATCGATTTGATTTTAAATTTTTATAACAGGTCATTAGCAGTAAGTATGTCACATATGTAATTTTTCAGATTTTTCAAACGGTAAATATAATTTCTATAATTAAATCTAAGTTGCAGATATAATTATCGAAATATCATTAAGTATGGTACACAGCAACCTATTTGGACATTAACAGAATAGAAACCTAATACCGTATTCAATCTATCATGGAAATTTCATAAAATTTAATTTACAACAAAATCTATTTATACTAGATTTAAACATGTTCATGTCATGCTCCTTATTCACTCTCTAAATTTTAATAATTTACATGGTTCATAAAAATTTAGGCAACCTCATGATATGACCTACTAACAGTATACAATCACCTATAAAAATTTCAGAGTATACCCATGTCCAGAGATTATTTAAACAGCAAAAGAAGATCAAAAAGCACACTTTCAGGTTCTGAAGAAGTAGACGTCAAGGGATGTTGCCGTCAACTTCTTCTGAAGAACTTGACTGCAACCTATGTTGCCTTCTACTTGCTCCCAGCAGCACATACATACGATTTCATACAACGGTGAATTCGGGGTTCCAGGATGCGAGGAAAAATCCGTAAAAATACCTAGGACTTAGGGGACATGTATAGGATCAAGATCTAGGTTTACTTGCCACTCAAAAAAAATCTACAAAGATCAGAATCGTCGATGAAGCCTTTTCGGCCCTACCAAAAAGGTGCTCGGAAATGCCTTAGATCTTCTTCTCCTATCGATGCAGATGACTCCTCGGAGTTGGAATCTATTCCTCTATGTATAGACTACCTCCCAGTTGATGTAGCTCCTTGGGGAACACCTCCAGGTGACGGATCCGGCCTTCCAAAGTTCAGCTTTTCACCATCTCGGAGCTAGGGTTTTCACAAATGATAAAAGCCTTTTCCTCATCCAAGAGTGGGTATTTTATAGGTTCAAGGGTTGGGTTACGCATTAGGGTAGGTTACCCAAGGTTTAGGAAGGGTTTCCTAATCTGAAACAAGCCAAAACACAGACATTAACAATTTTGGAACCGTTACGCAGCAGGATATTAACGTCAACATCGGTTGTAGTCAACCTGGCAGTTGACGTCAAGGTCTGGCCGCCAGAATGGGGTTGGCGTCCAGGGGGTGGCCGCCCACTGGGGGTTGGCGTCCAGGTCTGGCCGCCAGCAGTGCCTTAGCATCCAGGTCCTGGCCGCCAGCAGCACTGTGCAGCCGAAACACTGCCAAACCTAAAAATAAATGTATAAATACACTAAAATCATTTAGTATATGTAAAAATAATTTCATATATCTTTACCAAATAAAATACTTGTATTATACAATATTTAATTAAATAAAACTTACACTAATCATAATTAAGAACATATGCATCAATACATACGTATATGCACATATACGTACACATTGCATGATTACATACATTATGCATGAACCTATGATTAAAATGTGTCCATTATTAGTTAAATATTGTATGCACATTGTCATCCAAGTACTTTACACACCCTAAATAATTTAACACGCTTAAAGTAGATAAATATTATTTAAACAAGGATAACACATGTATGTATACATACGCACATCCATAACACTAACTACGTGCATTAAAATAATTAAATACAATAGGCACCTTCAATAATTAGATCATTCACACACGTTTAAATATATATATTGCATGCTCAGAAATAAACTCATGATTATTTACAAAGTGCATGATAATAATTTCTTACTATGTGTACAACACGCACCATATGCATGAGACTTACATACATTGATAACTAGATAATGCATGCACAATTATGTATGTTTTATACTTGTATGAAAATAGCACACATATACTTACATGGCCCACAGCAAATTACCTATTACATGGACAATGTCATCTATGTATTATTCATATACTATAGATGAATTTGATGTACATAGGATTAAATAGATAGATATCACCTGCATAAGGTAACATACAATATGTATATTTTACACACAACTTCCATGGAATAGGCAGGATAGTATGCACTTCAAGATTTAGATAATGCATGCATAATATATTAAGATACAGTTTGGAATAAGTTATCTATGAATATTTATACAACAAAAGAAATCCTTGCATGCACATACTTGAATTATCATATGCATAAATATATAGGCATTTACAACATAATTATATACATTATGCATGAAATAGATAAACATAAAAGCACATCGGTAATTAGATTAGCATGCATAGTATTACTTAAGTATTACAAGCCTAGTATTTTAGTATACACAATACACATCAATTAGCTAATTGCCTATTCTCACAAAAAAAATATATATATATATACATGCATGAGTCATAAGGAATATAGAAATTATAATACGCACAATTGAATACACACACTATACACACAACAAATAATTACATGCACAAATAAAATGAATAAAATTTTGGGGTATCACACTCTCCCCCCCTTGAAAAAGATCTTCGTCCTCGAAGATCGAATCAAGTACCTGTAATGACGTCGCCGAGATCATTTCCGATTAATCCTTGCTCCTTTATGATTACTGATTGGGCATCTCTTGAGATGAACTTCGTCTTCAGGTTCGGACATTCCATAAGCCGATGATCTTTGCTGCTACATCTAAGACACCTTCCTTCCATTCTCCAACATGCATTCCCGCCATGACGCTTCCCACAATGAATGCATTCGGGCTTCTCATTGCTTGATGCCACAGTTGATTGTTGACCTTCCATGAGTTTCTTCATCTTCCTATCTTGCCTTTGGAATGATTTTGGTGCTTCCTCCTTTTGAGCTTCATTTTCTCCTTGATATGATCCCACTTTATTCTCTTGCTTGGTCGCCACGCCTAGGACTTCTCCAAAGTACGGGAATTAAGCTCTAAAAGCCTAGCCTCACTGATGGTTTGAGTCCTTTCACGAAATTCTTTAACTTGCGGTTCTGCTCATACCTCCTAGACTGAGCATTACGCCTACCACGTCCAGCCATAATCTGTAAAATAGTTAATTAGTTAGAATCTAGGTTACTAATCCTAACTATCTTCCTTAACTATCTTCCATTAGTTATTAGTAATTTCTACATTTATGGACAATTCCCTATAGAGACTTTGCAATATGGTAGTGATGATGGTCTATCCATGCACAATTTCAACCTTGGGCTCTGATACCATTCTATGTAACGACCCTCCTCATACCGGTACGATTATACCAATCCCCATCGGTATAAAGAGCGTCATTACAGTGGGATAAAACCCAACACTAGCCGATAGGTTGAAAAGTACGTAGATAGCAAATGATTTCAGCGGAATAAATTCAACAATTTAACTTAGTCCATCACCATCTCATATTCCACAGTCTATATAGTGCAAAAATAGAACGACAATGTCCACATTATTACATGATGAAAGAGCTACATTGTCCAAATAACATTTTTATTCAAACTATGAAAGGAAAATATAACTACTACTTGCTCCTCAGAAGCCTCTCCTCCAAGATAGCGTCCCTCCCCCTAGCACGGGATACCTGTCAACCTGTACGCCAAAGCAAGGGTGAGTCCAAAGACTCAGCAAGTAAAACAAAGACTTAATCTTAAACATATCACATTCACATTAAACTATCAATCCCTAAAGAATACACACTATCATTTAATTCACAAGAATATGCATGGAACATACTTTTAACTATCAACACATTTCTAAATCGCTTAACCATACTTTGCTCTATACATGTTTATTTGAATTCATGGATACTAATATTATACACTTGAACATATTCTCTACACCTAACATTTGGCATGAACATTCATTCACACATTAATTCATTCATGATGCAATTCTACAACTAGAGCATAGAATTTAGCATAAGAAGTGAACAACCTAGCATGATGACTATTTACTTTTCACATGTACTTTTCATATTAAAGTTCACATTTTGCTTGCTGTTTTAATGTAAATAATCACATATGCATGATTTCAAATTTTATAGCATGAATTGTAGAGTCTAGAACAAAGATAAGTTAATTGGCAATACTAAACAATTTAAACATGCAACTCTACATTAAGTACTCATCACATCTAGCATAAAATCTAAAGATTCTTCTTTGTGTTTAACATATTCATAACTATATTTTACTTGCTGTTTTGACATGGAATAACCTCAATTACATGAATTTAATCTTATTCACACACAATCCCACTTTTTAGGAATCTCACATGTTCATTTTTCATGTTACTAAGAGCATGATGACATATGTCGATTCACGTGCACTATCTCATAAAAAGAAATAAAACACATAACATGATACTAAACATGATATTGCAATTAGGATAACTGATACATGAAATTATATGAACGTATTGCAATAACATTTTAGTTTTCACATGTAAGCATATTCTTATTAACATTAACTTTTACCTTTACTTGTCTCTTCACATAATCCTCATCTGTTTACTCTTTCATTTTCATTTATCACGTATTATGTCATTTGCACTCATATCACATGCCACTTTTGCATATCATTGTACACTTTTTCATATTTCAATAACTTAAGATGCCATGACATATAGTCCTAACTACCTTTTAGAGGACACAAACAAATATCTCATACTCATAACTCATCGCATCTCATAGCACATAACTCATAACACAACTCATATCACATAACTCATATCACATACCCACCACCTAGGCAATGAAGTGGTGAATCTTGGTAACTGCGCAGACCGGGAGAAGCTCTCTCCACCCTATCCAGTGGTACTTGTCCACCTCCGGGTTTTTCCCAATGCCTTTAGGACAAACTTTACAATGTAGAACCTTCCATAGGGACTTTTCTATGTACAGCTCTCGAAGCCTCTAGGGTAGCAGTGTCATTCTTGGCCCAATTATCACACATTATTATTCACATTTTCTCACCTATCCACATATTTTACATATAATACTTAATCACTTTACACATCTAATTATCAATTTCACATGTCTTAGTTAACCCAATCATGGTACTACTATTTTCAAAATTAAAACATTTACCTTATAGTCCTAAACATGCTGTATATTTACTGAATTGCATAAGATCGAATCAATACATCTAACATGAACAATTTCCATAGTTTAACTAATAACGGTACTTGATGTCATAGATTTGATTTTAAATTTTTATCACAGGTCATTAGCAGTAAGTATGTCACATATGCAATTTTTCAGATTTTTTGAACAGTAAATATAATTTCTATAATTAAATCTAGTTGTAGACATAATTATCGAAATATCATTAAGTATGGTACACAACAACCTATTTGGACATTAACAGAATAGAAACCTAATACCGGTATTCAATCTATCATGGAAATTTCATAAAATTTAATTTACAAAAAAATCTATTTATACTAGATTTAAACATGTTCATGTCATGCTCCTTATTCACTCTCTAAATTTTAATAATTTACATGGTTCATAAAATTTAGGCAACCTCATGATATGACCTACTAACAGTATACAATCACCTATAAAAATTTCAGAGTATACCCATGTCTAGAGATTATTTAAACAGCAAAAGAAGATCAAAAGCACACTTTCAGGTTCTGAAGAAGTAGACGTCAAGGGATGTTGCCGTCAACTTCTTCTGAAGAACTTGACTGCAACCTATGTTGCCTTCTACTTGCTCCCAGCAGCACATACATACGACTTTTCATACAACGGTGAATTCGGGGTTCCAGGATGCGAGGAAAAATCCGTAAAAATACCTAGGACTTAGGGGACATGTATAGGATCAAGATCTAGGTTTACTTGCCACTTAAAAAAATCTACAAAGATCAGAATCGTCGATGAAGCCCTTTTCGGCCCTGCCAAAAAGGTGCTCGGAAATGCCTTAGATCTTCTTCTCCTATCGATGCAGATGGCTCCTCGGAGTTGGAATCTATTCCTCTACGTATAGACTACCTCCCAGTTGATGTAGCTCCTCGGGGAACACCTCTAGGTGACGGATCCGGCCTTCCAAAGTTCAGCTTTTCACCATCTCGGAGCTAGGGTTTTCACTAAATGATAAAAGCCTTTTCCTCATCCAAGAGTGGGTATTTTATAGGTTCAAGGGTTGGGTTACGCATTAGGGTAGGTTACCCAGGTTTAGGAAGGGTTTCCTAATCTGAAACAAGCCCAAACACGGACATTAACAATTTGGAACCGTTACGCAGCAGGATATTAACGTCAACATCGGTTGTAGTCAACCTGGCAGTTGACGTCAAGGTCTGACCGCCAGAATGGGTTGGCGTCCAGGGGGTGGCCGCCCACTGGGGGTTGGCGTCCAGGTCCTGGCCGCCAGCAGCACTGTGCAGCCGAAACACTGCCAAACCTAAAAATAAATGTATAAATACACTAAAATCATTTAGTATATGTAAAAATAATCTCATATATCTTTACCACATAAAATACTTGTATATACAATATTTAATTAAATAAAACTTACACTAATCATAATTAAGAACATTATGCATCAATACATATGTATATGCACATATACGTACACATTGCATAATTACATACATTACGTATGAACCTATGATTAAAATGTGTCCTTATTAGTTAAATATTGTATGCACATTGTCATCCAAGTACTTTACACACCCTAAATAATTTAACACGCTTAAAGTATATAAATATTATTTAAACAAGGATAACACATGTATGTATACATACGCACATCCATAACACTAACTACGTGCATTAAAATAATTAAATACAATAGGCACCTCAATAATTAGATCATTCACACACGTTTAAATATATATATTGCATGCTTAGAAATAAACTCATGATTATTTACTAGTGCATGATAATAATTTCTTACTATGTGTACAACACGCACCATATGCATGATACTTACATACATTGATAACTAGATAATGCATGCACAATTATGTATGTTTATACTTGTATGAAAATAGCACACATATACTTACATGGCCCACATCAAATTACCTATTACATGGACAATGTCATCTATGTATTATTCATATACTATAGATGTTGATGTACATAGGATTAAATAGATAGATATCACCTGCATAAGGTGACATACACATATGTATATTTTTACACACAACTTCCATGGAATAGGCAGGATATTATGCACTTCAAGATTTAGATAATGCATGTATAATATTATTAAGATACAGTTTGGAATAAGTTATCTATGAATAATTTATACAACAAAAGAAATCCTTGCATGCACATACTTGAATTATTATATGCATAAATATATAGGCATTTACACATAATTATATACATTATGCATGAAATAGATAACATAACATGCACATCGGTAATTAGATTAGCATGCATAGTATTACTTAAGTATTACAAGCCTAGTATTTTAGTATACACAATACACATCAATTTAGCTAATTGCCTATTCTCACAAAAAAAACTATTATATATACATGCATGAGTTCATAAGGAATATAGAAATTATAATACGCACAATTGAATACACACACTATACACACAACAAATAATTATACATGCACAATATAAAATGAATAAAAATTTCGGGGTATCACAGTCCTGATTGTTAGTATCATCATTTTTCTTCTAATTATCCATCTTAGATTTTTAGTTGGACATGTTATTTTATTATGACCTAACTTGTTGCAATGGTTACAACAAGATATTTTACTTACCTTTTCATTTTGAATATATTTAAAGTTTGACTTATATGCAGTATCTTGTTCGGGTATAAACTTGGGTGTTGGATATATTTTAGGGTGTACTATTGTTTCTTCATTATCGGGAGGAATATAACATAATCCATGTTTCTTTGTACCTGATCTTCTAGCTCCTTTTAGTATTACGGTGTTTTGACATTTGTAAATTTTTCTAATGTGCTTGATAAATTTTCATTTTCTATCGTTAATGTGTTAATTTCCTATTTTAATTTATTTACTGTTTCTTGGTTTTCCAATCTTTCTATTTGTTCATTTTTATTTTTCAGATCCTCACATAATAAATCGTTTCTCCTTTTTAGCTCAGAAATTTATTTTTCCATTTGCTCATTTTCAGATTTTAAGTCTAATTGGTGTTTTCCAAGCATGCATGATTTTTCTTGCTAACTTTTAACGATTTACATACTTCTTTGTATTTATCATATAGTTCGTTAAAAGCATCTTCTAAACTGTCGGATTCAGATTCATTGCAAGAAGAGAAAGATGAGTCAGAGGTTACCTTATCATCATCAATGTTTGCCAAGAAGGCCAAGTTTGCCTTTTCTTCTTCTTCTTTGCTTGAGCTTGACTCACTATCTGAGTCGCCTCTGTTGTTCCAAGCTACTGCCATGGATTTCTTCTTGTATCTTCTAAATTTCTTGGAACTATCCTTCCTTCTGAACTCAGTTTTCTTCAGTTTCAAACATTCAGCTTTGATATGTCCGGGCTTCTTACATTCATAGTAGATTGGTTAAGTTTTCTTTACATCTTTGACTTCAGGCTTCTTGAAGTCTTTTCCCTTCTTAAAATATCTTCTTCTAGACTGAAATTTCTTTTTCTTGGCTAATATGCGTTGTAGTCTTCTTGATAGCAGTGGTTCTTCATCTTCACTGTTGCTCATGCTTTCCTTATCATCTAAGATTCTTCTAATGTATCTTCTTCTACCTTGAGAGCATTTGAGTGTTTCTTTCTGCTCGAAGACTCTCCCAATCTCTCCATGTTGATCTCATAGGCCATTAGGGACCCAATGAGTTTCTCTAATGACATTCTCTTCAAGTCATTTGCTTCTTCTATTGCCATTACTTTGGGAGTCCACGAAGCTGGTAGGGATCTTAGGATTTTTCTGACCATATCTCCCATTTCATAGGTCTTTCCAAGACCAGCGAGCCCTTTAGTAATATCTATAAATCTGCTGTACATCTAGGTTATTGACTCTCCTGGCTGCATCTGGAACCTTTCGTACTGTTTCACCAGAATATCTATTATGGTTTCTTTCACTTTGTCAGTACCTTCATACGTAATCCTCAACTTCTCCCACATCTCCATTGTAGATTTGCAAGCTGATATACGGTTGAACTCTTTCTTTCTAAGAGCACAACACAGGATGCCTTTTGCCTTGTAGTTGAGAGATATTTTTTTCTTGTCATCTTCCGTCCACTTGTCTTTCTCGTTGGCAACCAGAAGATCTCCTTCTTCAACAATCGACCAAATCCGATAATCAAGTCCTTATTGAAGAATTCCATTCCTGTCTTCCAGTAAGTGTAGTCTTCACCATCGAACAATGGTGGCCTATTGACTAACTGACCTTCAATGTGACCTTGGGCTGCCATTTGATCTTTTCTCTTCAGATCGTTGGATCTTCTTTGTCGAAGAGACTCGCTCTGATACCACTTGTTGCCCAGCTAGCAAGCCTAGAGGGGGGTGAATGAGATTCTTAAAATTTGATAACCTAAACCTATCAACAAAAACATTTACACAAAATACTACTTTTGACTATTAGTGTTAGTAGTTGAAACAATAACAAACACACAGAAAAACAAACACACTGCACAGGATTTTTATCCGGTTCGGACCTCCTATCCACAGGAGTCCTACGTCCAGTCCCTGAGCAATAACTCAGGATTCCACTACCCAAGGGTACAATTCCCCTCAAGGACACTTACACATCTAGCCGCAGCTGGCCTTCTCTTCACAACCCGAAGAGGAACAAACCACCCTAATCCACAGGTCTTCCTTCAACACGAAGGGAAAACAGCCACCTGTAACCAACAGGTCTTCTCTTCATAGATCGAAGAGGAACAACACAACAATGTGTTAAAGAGAAGACAAGCCGCTAGACCAAGCTAATAGAGCAGTGCTTGATGTGAAGCAAAGACTGAGAGAGAAAGATTTACAAAGGAAAACTCTCTCAGTACACAAGCTCTCTCAAAGCTAAGCAATATCCATAGAGAGCTGAGAGCTACATCAGGCTATGGAGTGTGGCTTGAGCTCTTTCTGATGCTGGCAAATTCTTAGATGGAAACTTCTTCTTTGCAAAGGATGTGCTCCGAGAAATTTTTTTTTTTGCTAGAGTCATCAGTCTTCAATATATATCCTCTTTTGAAAAAGTATTCATTGAAGTATCCGTTGTCTCAAGGTTGGATGCACGTTAGACTGCATGGTACTGTAGTGCTTCCAGTCACGGTCCTTTACTTTCCATGCACGCAAGAAGAGAGAGGATCTTCCTGATATCGTTCAGCTTCTATATTGTCCAACGTTGTATAGAATCGTGCTGTCAGAGACCTGCACTTGTTTAAAGCTAAACCATAGACAGCTAAGTTGTCTCTTGTTGTCAGTCAACGTCAGAGCAAAGATACATAAAAATAAAATGTCATTTTGCTTCTTCAAAAAGATGTTTCATGTAGAAGCATGGGCATGCATCGTGCAGACAAATATACAGATACATAAATGCACAGATGTGAAAGAAATACGCGGGACGACTTTGACTTGTCAAGATATTTAAATATCAAGTCGTTGCAATCCATGAAATCATTATGAGTATGACTTATGAAATCGTTGGGTGACTGAGCAAAATGTTGTAGTGATCAAATCGTTGTTTGCTATATCTAATCGTTATATGAATATAAGCAAGTCATATAACCAAATCGATGTGAGAAAATCGTTATGACCAAATCGTTGTTTGCTATATCGAATCGTTATATGAATATAAGCAAGTCATTATAACCAAATTGATTTGAGCAAATCGTTATGACCAAATTGTTGTTTGCTATACAGAATCGTTATATGAATATAAGCAAGTCATTATAACCAAATCGATGTGAGCAAATCGTTGTTTGCTATATCGAACCGTTATATGAATATAAGCAAGTCATTATAACCAAATCGATGTGAGTAAATTGTTATGACCAAATCGTTGTTTGCTATATCGAATCGTTATATGAATATAAGCAAGCCATTATAACCAAATTGATGTGAGCAAATCGTTATGACCACATCGTTGTTTGCTATATCGAATAGTTATATGAATATAAGCAAGTCATTATAACCAAATCGATGTGAATGAATCGTTACAAGCAAATCGTTATAAGTAAATCGATGCGAATGAATCGTTATGGCCTAATTGATGTGAATGAATCGTTAAAAGCAAATCGTTATAAGAAAATTGATATGAATGAATCGTTATGGCCTAATTGATGTGAATGAATCGTTACAAGCAAATCGTTATAAGCATATCGATGCGAATAAATCGTTATGGCCTAATTGATGTGAATGAATCGTTACAAGCAAATTGTTATAAGCAAATCGATATGCTCACTTAAGAAATCGTTATGAGAGCAAATCGTTATGCTCCCTTACGAAATCGTTATGAAAGCAAATCGTTGTGAGATCGAAATCGTGGTTCTCACTTAAAGAATCATTATGAAAGCAAATCGTTATGCTTACTTATGAAATCGTTCTACGATGCTTATTGAATCGTTATGCTTTGCAATGACTTATGAATCGTTATACAACACAACTTATGAAATCGTTATAAATCCAGAGGAAGTCGATGTGTACTTAGACAGATTTCATGCTACGAACGTCAAATGCTATAGCATAAGAAATACTTACATATTTTCCTTGATTTCGCCTGATTTACTTTATGTGCCCAAGCTCCATAAAACTTGTTAGATAACACTTATTGAAGTTTTTTTAATCACAAAAATAGATATATAATTCATGAAATTATATGGGGATGAACTGATCATTAGGCATATCACTTGAAAATAGAACTAGACATGCAGTCCTACAAGATGATATAAGTTTCATTCTTCTTTAGCCCGAGAATACCTACCTTTGAGAAGATTTAACAGAGGTCTTGTGCACAGGTTGCAACAGAGCATGGTGAGAAGAAGCTTGGTTCTCTAGCCATTCTCCTCTGCTCCTGGTGCCCTAGCTTAGCCTCCCACGACCCCAACATGATGGTGAACCTTCTCCTTTAGTCCTATGATGAATATTTATGTGTCTAGGATTTATATCAAGTCCTATTGCAACTAGGAAGGGTGGGGTGCGGTTCCAACTAGTTCTTTCCATGTTTTGGAGATTTCACCTCCCATTGGAGTAGAATCACCAATAAAGTTTCTGCCATGGTTTGTCACAAAATTGGTCGCCATTCATGGCTAATTACCATTGTCTAAAACCCTAATTTTCCCTATCCTATTTTCTATACAATTATGGCTACGAATTTCTTGGGATATTTCTTCCTATCCCATAATCCAACTCCTAACTTGGCCCATTAACCTTTATGTGAGCTATTATAACAAGCCCATTACCTCTTATTTTTTATTAGGTGTTAATTAATCTATTTCTTTTAAATATTTATATTTATTTATTTATTTAAAAAATATCGGATTGCTACAAAAGGAAGAAGAAGAACTGGCAATTCGGATGCCACTGAAGCAGAGCATCGTGAGTTGAAGAAGATCTCCATCGGATTCCTTCAAGTGTCTTCAATTCAAGCTTCTGCAAGTCTTCTTCATTGAGGAACATCCATTCACATCTCTCTCACATATTTTGCAGCAGTCCTTGTCATCCAAACCCGTTAACCTAATACGAGCTTGACCCGACTCCTCCTCCCGCGAACGAGCCGAAGCCTCGCATAAGTAGGCCCCTATATGCCCCATTCAAGGGGTGCTTGGCCTTTCTGGAATTCTGCTTCTTCGCTTGGAATTCTGCTCGACGAAAACTTGGATTTGCACATCCGTGGAGATTCCATTGCGAGCTTGTTCTTGTACTTGTACTCTACACTTGGTCTTATAGACCTTGTGCTACCGGATTTCTTCCGTGTTGTAATTTTTGTGGAGTATCATTCCATCTTGAACTTCGGCCTATCTGGAAGGCTTAATGCCAGCTGATTTATAGGCCTTCTTCCTTAGCTTGGGAGGCACCTTGGCTTCATTTATTACCTAAGTAACCATGGGGTTACTTTAAGAAACAACTCACTTTACCTTCAAGATAGTTCTCTTACTTTTAAAGGGAACATTATACTTGTTACTTAAGCAATCAAGATAGGCTACCTAAGTAACTATTCGGACCGCTATAAATGGATCCAAGAACTTCTTCTGGTAGATATCCACCATAACTTTTGAGGTTCAACAAGTGCCCCCCATAAGATACGTGTCGGAATTTGCAAGTGACGACATGTGGCCTGTGTAGACTCTTCATCTTGTATTCCGAAGTGTCTTTTTACTGACACTTCTTCTTTATTTCTGCTCTTTGACTTTCCCTTCTCACTTCTGTATTGACCTTGTTCTTTTTCAGCATTCCACCATGTCGCATCGAAAGAAGTTCCTGATTCGTGACAACTATGCTCAGAGCACTCGTGACGGAGTCACTTTGCTAGAAGATATGATGCATGCTCTGGAGGAACCTCGCGACACAAAGGATAATATACCTCTACTGGGAGGTGGATATAATATTGTTGCTGACGGCGATGTGGAAGACACTTCATCTGATGGCGAAGTTGATCGTTCGCGCATCAGTCGCCGAGGGGGAATTTATCAATATTTGTGGACTGAGGACTACCCCGGGCATTTTCCGCTTGACAAAGAACTATACCTGTTTATTCAGGGATTTGTTCCTTCTCATATGACTGCCGATGATCCTTGTCTAATCGCAAAGAGACGGTACCTAGAGTCGGCTATCTTGAAACTTTGAGATAGCCTCCTTGGCACATGTCCTTTTTCATATCCCAGCTTTCCTTTGGGTTTTGCTGTTCAGAACCAGCTTCCCTCGGCCATGGATTTGGGACCTTTCAGTCAGGACCTTGACCACTATACTTGGTCTCGGATGATCTCTCCGGCCATCTGGCATTTGAAGGGCCGCCACAAGGCAATGATGCAGACTAATAGTTTACTGCTAATGCCTTGTGACTCCCGATATGTTGCCGGGAGCTACGAAAAATGCTGTCTTCTCGACTGGATCATTGATCATACTGTCCCGAGCTGGTATGGAAAATGGTCGGTCTTGCCCTCTCATATTTTTCACTTCGGGGCCACGGAGTGGCTCACGGGGGTGCTGCACCATTATGGGGAGCTTCTCAAATTACAGATATTTATGGAGTCGTTGAGGCAGCCTTGTTTGATTATCCCTGCTATACAGGGATTCTTCAAGCCTTAGTGGAGCGATTCAATGTCCTCTGGAACACCTTTGGCGCAGCCGAGGGTGAAACTTCTATAGACTTATGGAGCTTCCATCGGATCTCTGGACTGCCAACATCTGGAGACTTTTATAAAGAGGTTGTTCTGAATGATTTGCATAGTTATCGCACCAATGGCCTCGGGCAATATATTCTTCCTTATAGCCTCCGTTTTCTGACGAAGGTATGGAGATACATTGCTCATACCAGGAGGGCGGACGAGCAGAAGTCTTCATATGGGAAGGTGAGTCAGAATGCCTGGATTCGTTACTTCTATAACGGGCCATTCTGCTTCTTTAATAATTTTGCGACGGAAGGCCGCCCTTTGGAGTAGTACCGCCAGCTAGAGGCAAGAAAACCTTCTCGTGGTCGGTATATATATGCTCCGAAAGACAGGGGGTGGAATCCACGGCATTTGCCAGACCGCACCTACCTCGCTGCATATCTGGTGTACTGGTTATCAAATTTT